>BPTQ01000009.1:219591049-219902110 GCA_019973895.1 Chrysanthemum seticuspe | reverse complement strand
AGACATAGTTAGCTAGGCTATGGATAATTAAGGAACGATAATGTGACGTTCGGTTTAGTTGTTATAACTCTCAATGTTTACAAAGATTTAAACCGTGTCGTTAAAATGGTAGTTAAAGTAAAAGGAATTAAAACTCTCGTAAGTGATATCGAATCGAAAGAAAATATAGTACGATAGATGAGAATATTTTACAACGAGTGGTTTATCAAAAAGTAATACATCTTAAGTTATAAAGATCCGGATAAGATGGAAGACATAAACTTAGTACGACATAGTACATAAGGAAAATGAGACTGTTAGTTTCTAAACTTCTTCAGTCTTCCGCGTTGTTGAGACCATGACGAGCTTCTCCTCCTTCTAACATGTACGCATTCCCATGAGCACCTTCAACTTGTTGACCTTGGTTTTGAGGACATTGATTCCGATAGTGTCCTTGCTCCCCACATCAGAAACATGTAACTATGGCCTTGCCCTTGCAGTCCTTAGCAAGGTGTCCCACTTTGTGACAGCTAAAGCATATACCACATGGACCATTATGATGTAGCGTGCATTGGTGGCATCGCGGTAAGTTTCTAGTATAAGCTCTTCCCTTTGTTGGTGCAGCAACATAGACCCTGGCGACTTCTTGTCTTCTATTCAGTTGTTGGTGATGGTTAGTGTTACGGTTTTGGTCGTCGTTATCATAACCTCCCTGGTCATTTTCCCATTTCCTTTTGTTGTTGCTAGTTTGGTTGTTGTGGTTGTTGTTACGGTTATTGTTGATAATGTTTTCCCCCTTCACAACTTGAGCCATAAGTTTTTGAGTTATCCTATAGTTCTCTTCAATTGTTTGTGGATCGGAAGAAGTTACATCTCCTTGAATACATTGTGGAAGTCCTCCAATGAAATTTTCTAGTAGTTTCTCATTGTCCGAAACCATTGATGGACATAGTGCAGTCAATTCTTGAAACCTCCTGATGTAGGTCTCGATGTCATAACCAACAGTCACTAACTCATAAAATTCCGTTTCTAATTTCTTCACCTCCGTGCGTGGACAATACTTCTTAGTTACCAGATTCTTGAATTCACCCCACGTGAGCTGGTACGCATTTTCGATACCAATAGGCTGCGCATACGAATTCCACCATGACATTGCGCCATCTAAGAGTGTACCAGTGGCAAACTTCACCTTGTAGTCATCTGGGCAATTGCATAGAAGAAACACAGACTCCATCTTCTCAAACCATCGAACCATAGCAGTGGCTCCTTCTGTGCCTTTGAACTTTGTGGGATCACAGTTCTTAAAGTCCTTGTATGTACAATTTCGAACTCCAGACCCTCCTGCAGCTCCTGTAGCAGCAGCAAATCTAGCAGCTTCGGCAGCAGCCGCGGCCTCGGCAGCAGCAGCTACCGTTGCTCGTTCTTTTCTTAGTGCCTCGGCTATACTATCCTCTACATACTTTTGGATAGCAGCTGGTGTCATGTCTAGTGCAGCTTTCTTTGGCGCCATAACTCTTCAAAATAAGAGGAAAAATGAGACGTAGCAAAGTCCTATGTTAAGAATAAGCGCTCTAAAGAGATGTGATGTGAGGTGATAAGTTTGAGGTTACTTTCCAAGATGAGTGACGGTTTAGTGACTTAGTGTGTGAATAGCGTGTAACTCGACATGTTAGTGGTGAAACAAAGGAGTGAGAGTGACTTTGCCCTACTTAAAGTTTATCTCGGCATTCGACGTTATCGGTGATGAATTAGCTGATATTAAAATTGCGATAGGGAATGACAAAGCATTCTCCACATTAGAGTATGAGGAAATGATAATGGGATGGGTAATTAAAGGCATCCATGTGACAATCGATTTGAAATGAAGTAAACAACTCGAAAAATGTACGTATAAACCGCATGTAAAGTGAATATGCACTTATGATGAAATGATGAGATACTATGATGATGTAGTTATAGTCTAGGGTCAATGATGCAACCTAGTTCTCTATAACTGAAGCTCTGATGCCAATCTGTCACACCCCCAAATTACCTGTTTTGCACTGGAATGGAATTCCTGGGGGTTGACTGTCATAGCATCACAATCACAGTTATATTGAACGACCTAAAGTGTCGTTTGGAAAACACATCGTTTGATTTAATAAAACAATCAGAGTTTACAAAGTATAGGTCCCAAATGAAAATCAACTTGTGCGGAAATAAGTTTGTTACAATTCAAACGATGTTTTAAAGTTCATAAAACCCAAGTGAGACGCGTCGTCACCGCGACTCTATGATAAGTCCATATGCATGCCATGAAGTGAATGTCTTAGATACCTGAGATAAAACATGCTAAAAAGTGTCAACACAAAGGTTGAGTGAGTTCATAGAGTTTATGTTGAAATGAAAAACCTTTAGAAAATGTTCATGCAGCAAAGGCATTGTAAATCCACTCAGTTCCAAGTTCCGCCCATACAAAACTTGCAACATGTGTATTTACAACCCACTGCCAAAATGTGTATAGTTTATGTTCAAGCACATGATGTCAAATGAATTCACAATAGTACCTAACTCGACGTAAAACCATAGCACATAATCAATAGCACCTGACTCAATGTGTCACAATTCTCAATTTTCGGTCATTTTTCAAATTTATTTCATTAAACGTATAATTTTTATTAAATAAACGTTATCGCGTAATCGTTCATTTTGAACATTTGATCTGACACTTCCAAAAATAATCCTAATATATTTTTATACTCATTTTAAGACTATAAAAATTATATTATTAGTTTACCCGAAGTTTTAAATTTATTTTGTATATAAATTGTTATGTATATATAATTACGACGGTTTTCGTAAATTCAACTCGATAAATATTTATTCACTCAATACTTGTGAGAAATGTATTTTTATAATTTTTACGACTTCGATATATTTTATTTTGTTCCGTTAAAATCGATTTCTAGCCAACGCTACACTAAATAATTACTTTTACTTATTAAATAAACACTACAAGTATCATATAAGACATTTGTTTAATAAGATTTCACCACCCTTTCTTTCTTTTCTTTTGGCTTGTCGACACAAAGGGCATGACTCATCATGATGAGTACCAAAATATCTAGTGTATCCAATTATACTTACCTATTTCTATTATATACTAATTTATAAAACATACTTACAATATTAACTAAGGTGTAAAGTCTTTAAACTCTCCCATCTTCTCATCAAGAACCGGCCATGCTCAAGAACACAAGAGAAACCATAAATTTTTGAAGTTCAAGTGTTTATCAAGCTCAACTAGTAATCTATGTTAAGGTTTTGAAATAAAAACCTAGGGTATTTAGGATAATCCTTGTTCATTTAACCTCATCAAGTAACTAGTAAGCATTTCATGGTTCTTTTCATCTTTCATATTCATATTATGTTCATTTTATCATGCTTGAGAAAAATATGCAAGTCATATGGATAGCTATACCACTTTAAATGTTTTTAAGTGTTATATATATATATATATATATATATATATATATATATATACATATATATATATATATATATATCATCCTATAATTACTCCTTGAAACATATCACTTTTGGTGATGTCTAGGAACCCATGACACCCTAAGAAGGTGTATGGTAGGATTAGAATAGCTTCGGCGTTGGTTTGAATTGGTTAGAATAGGTTTTGCGCGAGAAAAACTCATTTCGACAACTTTAGTTAAAGGTCTGATCTTATTTTTGAATTCTGGAATTCTCGACAGTAGGTAAAAATTTTTGGACTAGATATTTAGAAAATATACTTTAAAACGAAAATGTGGCCGCTTGAACGGGTTAAAACGGAGTTATAACGAAGAAGTTATTTTATTTTTAAGTTTAACGACGAAAACTATTTTTCCGGAAAATTCAGCATGTTGTCCAGATTTTTACGGGTCAAAAATGAGTCTCAAGCGTTATCTAAATGAGTCGATTTATCAAAAATATATTAGTATATGTTAATATGAAACCGTGGATATAAAGAACGTAGAAAACGGACTTATAACGACTAAGTTATTCACATTTTAAACAAGTTGCCGTAACTATTTTATATAAGCATAACTAATATATTTTCTAATAGACAAACATATCGGCCGCGAATGACCATGTTGAGGGTCGTTTTTAACATCGACGGAGTACTTTTTATAAAACGATGTCTTCTAGTAAAAGTGAGTTCACCTAGCCTACTTTCCAAAATGTCCAACCGTTCGTCAAACGGAGTTGTAACGAGTAAAATACGGTCACTTAAACTTTGCCGAAAACCACCCTTAAACAATATTTTGGACACAAGTACCATACTTTACCTATGTTTTTCTCCATGATCGATACTTCTACGATGAAAACTTAAATGCTAAAACTTTAAGATAATGATACAAGCTTTCCAAAACCGTTGAGTTTGTTTCCTAACACTCAATGTACACCATTTTACGACTAGCATTTCAAGGCCATTTAGTCACTTTCATGACTTGTCAAATTATATTATTTTGCGACGAAAAGCTATAAATTCTTGATAAATCACTAAACGACTATCGTAGGATGTTGTTTCAACGCAAATACTTGTAAAGTATTTTATAATATGACGAGACGTTATAAACTTTATTTTCAAAAGTGTACAAGTGGTATGGATATCATATGAGTTTGCATGCACGACATTGTTTCATGACTTATATTAGATCATATCATTCATAATAGGTCGCGGTTAGAGAGTTGCACCTCATTTCAGTGTATCTACTTTTGTCATCATAATCATTGCATCAGGTGAGTTCGTAGCCCCACTTTTACTCGTTTAATTGTTTTATAAACTCTTCGGGGGAGATACATGCTCAACTACTTGCTTTTACTTTACATTTATATGAACTTAAATATCTTTTGTTTCACTCTATGTGCGCGTGAGTAGATTATGCCCGAACTAAATTGATCACTATGTTATTAACGCTATTAGTTGAAACACTTTCCTTAATTTTGAACCCTTCGACATGTATATTTGAGCTCTTTTAAATTGATTCGAACCCTTTAACATATAAGTGAACACTTTGGACTTGATATGAACCTTTTGACATATAGTTAAACTCTTTTAACTTGTACAAGGACCCTTTTGATATATTTTAAACTTGTTTGACGTGATTTTGAACGCTTCGACTATCTTGAACCTTTTGATATTATTCAAGCTATTTGACTGTTTTGAACTTTTGAACTCGACTTAAATCTTTGAACTTAATTACGAACTTTTGAACGGAACTCTTGATCTTAAATACAAACTTATGACTTGTTTGAACTTATTAAACCGGACGTGTTATGACCTTGACCTAAAGTCTCCCATGTTCGGAGCATCACTATAAAGTCTCCCCTGTTCGGAGCATCACTATAAAGCCTCCCCGGTCCGGAGCAGAATGTCTCCCTATGGGAACGGAGCATTTTCAACTTAAAGCATCCCCGGTCCGGAGCAGAACGTCTCACTATGTTACGGAGCTTTCTCAATCTAAAGTCTCCCCTGTTCGGAGCATTGCAAATTCTCCCATGTTCGGAGTGTTCTTAATTGTATATAATAGTTGTATGATGTACTGTTCGTACATTCGCATTGTTAGTCTCCTATTAGTAGGTAGTATGGATAGCGCTATTAGAGGTCGGCCAACCTCTCGTCCACTATGTTACGGGACGCATATTATTTATTTTAGGGGCTTTGCCTGGCATACATTATTATATATGTGGTGCAATATTGTGAATTATTATGGTAACTTATATTCGACTATTAGACACACTATATTTTGTGCAATGGGTTGTGAACACACAGGTTGCAAGTTTTGTATGGGCGGAACTTGGAACTGAGTGGATTTACAATGCCTTTGCTTTGTGAACTCATTTGACATCGTGTGCTTGAACATAAACTAGACATATTTTGGCAGTGGGTTGTGAACACACAGGTTGCAAGTTTTGTATGGGCGGAACTTGGAACTGAGTGGATTTACAATGCCTCTGCTTGGTGGACTATTCTAGATGACCAAAAACTTTGCCTTTGTTCCATGAACGCTCTTTAAAAGCTTTACTTGTTAACCAAACTCTATGAACTCACTCAACCATTGTGTTGACACTTTTAGCATGTTTTATCTCAGGTATCTAAGGCATTCACTTCATGGCATGCATGTGGACTTATCATAGAGTCGCGGTGTCGACGCGTCTCACCTATATTTTATGCACTTAACCATCGTTTGATTGTAACAAACTTATTTTGGTACCTTGGAAATCTTTTGGGACCTATGTTTTGTAAACTCTAATTATTTTACTAAATCAAACGATATTTTCAAAACGACACTTTAGGTCGTTCGATATAACTGTAACTTTGATGCTATGACAGTCCTCCCCAAGGTATTCCATTCCGCTGTAAAACAGGTAATTCGGGGTTGTGACACAATGTATCAGTAGTCAACTGATTTAGAACATTATACGACGTAGAACTATAGCACATAATCAATAGCACCTGACTCAATGTATTAGTAGTCAACTGATTTAGAACATTATACGACGTAGAACTGTAGCACATAATCAATAGTACAACATTCGGTTTTGAAACGATGGTGATCATGATAGAAGTTATCCTAAAAAATATAAAGTACTTGTGAAAAATAGTTAAGCGTGTATCTCCCCCAAAATAGTTCAAAACATATAAAAATAGGGGCTACGAAACTCACCTGATGCAATGTTTATGATGATATAATGGCAAAAGTGGATACACTGAAATGAGGCGCAACCTCTAACCGTGACGTATTATGAATGATATGTTCTACAATAAGTTATGATGTAATGTTATGCATGCAATTCGTATGATATCTATACCACTTGTACATTTGAAAATAATGTTTAACGTCGAAATGTATGTTTATGACATCTCGTCATATTATAAAATACTTTACAAGTATTTACGTTGAAATGATATCCGACGATAATCATTTAGTGATTTATTATGAATTTATAACTTTTCGTCGTAAAATAATGTCGTTGAAATTTTCAAGAAAGTGACTAAACGGCCTCAAAAAGGCTAGTCGTAAAATGGTGCACATCGAGTGTTAGGAAACAAACTCAACGGTTTTGGGAAGCTTGTATCATTATCTCAAAGTTTTAGCCTTTAAGTTTTCATCCTAGAGGTCTCGATCATGGAGAAAAATATAGGTAAAGTATGGTACTTGTGTCCAAAATATTGTTTAAGGTAAATTTCGGCAAAGTTTGAGTGTCCATATTTTATTCGTTACAACTCCGCTTGACAAACGGTTGGACATTTTGAAAAATAAACTAGGCGAACTTACTTTTACTAGAAGACATCTTTTTCTGAATAGTACTCTATCAATGTTAAAAACAACCCTCAACATGGTTATTCGTGGCTGATATGTTTGTCTATTAGAAAATATATTAGTTATACTTATATAAAATAGTTACGGCAACTTGTTTAAAATGTGAATAAATTAGTCGTTATAAGTCCGTTTTCTACGTTTCATATATCCTCGGAATCGTGATAATATATACTAATATATTTTTGATAAGTCGACACATTTAATAACGCTTAAGATTCATTTTTGACTCGTAAAAAGTCGAGAATACATGCTGAATTTTCTGAAACAAATAGTTTTCGTCGTTAAACTTAGAAATAGCATAACTTCTTCGTTATAACTCCGTTTTAACTCGTTCAAGCGGTCACGTTTTCGTTTTAAAGTATATTTTCTAAATATCTAGTCCAAAAATTTTTACTCACTGTCGAAAATTCCAGATTTCAAAAATATGGACAGACCCTTAAGTAAACTTGTCGAAATGAGTTTTTCTCGCGCCAAACCTATTCCAACCAATTCAAAACAACTCCAAAGCTATTCTAATCCTACCATACACCTTCTTAGGGTGTCATGGGTTCCTAGACATCACCAAAAGTGATATGTTTCAAGGAGTAATTATAGGATGAAATATATATATATATATATATATATATATATATATATATATATATATATATATATCACTTAAAAACATTAAAAAGTGGTATAAACATCAACATGACTTGCATGCTTTTCTTAAATATGATGAAATGAACACAAAATAATTATGAAAGATGAACATGAATATGAGATGCTTACTAGTAACTTGATGAGGTTAATGAACAAAGGTTTAATCCTAAAACACCCTAGGTTTTTATTTCAAAACCTAAACTAAGAGTGTAACTAGAGTGTAATAAACTTGTCTTGAAAATTTTTGATGATCTCCTCTTGATCCTTATGGTTGGCCGGTTCTTAGGTGAAGAGAGGAAGAGAGGTTATTTTGATCTTACACTTTGCAATATTGAGTTGTATGTGTGATATGTATTATAATATGAATATACAAGAGTAGATATTTAGCAAATTCAAATGACTCACCCCCTTGTGTCGACAAGGGGGTATTAGTCTTTAGATAATACATTTTTTTTTATATTAGGTATTTAAATGTATAAATGTAAGTAAATATTAAGTTAAGTAAAGATAAGTAGTAGCTTGTATACACTTTTGAACATTTAGGGTAACGTTAGCTAAAAATAAATTTTAACGGGTCAAGATAAAATATATTGAGGTCATAAAATTTTATAAAAATACATTTCTTGCAAAATTTGAGTGAAATAATAATTATCGAGTAGTATTTACAACAACCGTCGTAAATATTTATACATAACAATTTATATACAAAATAAATTGAAAACATCGGGTAAACTAATAATATAATTTTTATAATCTTAAAATGAGTATAAAAATATATTAGGATTATTTTTGGATGTGTCGGATCAAATGTTCAAATAATGTTTACGCGATAGCGTTTATTTATAAGAAAATAAACGTTTAATGTAAAATGCAAAACCCATGCATAAATTGATATGAAATGATGTTACTAATGATGTGTAGACTAAATCTAGTCTATATGAAATGTCCTGAAATTACGAGTTGTCACAGTAGATCCTGTCCTGCTTATAAAAAACAATCATTTAAAAAATTACAATTATCTAAAAAATGCGAATTAAAAAATTTAATATGAACCATATTGGAAGTAGATACAGTCCTACTTATAAAAAACAATTATCTAAAAGATAACAATTCATCTAAAAAATGTCAAATAAAAATTTTAATATGGACCATGTAGAAAAGTAGATCAAATCCTGCTCATAAAAAACAATCAAATAAAAAAAAACAATTAAACTAAAAAATGCCAAATAAAAAATTTAGTATGAATCATATAAGAAGTAGATCCAATCCTGCTCATAAAAAACAATCATCTAAAAAATAACAATTCATCTAAAAAATGCCAAATAAAATTTTTAATATGGACCATGTAGAAAAGCAGATCAAATCCTGCTCATAAAAAACAATCATCTAAAAAAAACAATTAAACTAAAAAATGCCAAATAAAAAATTTAGTATGAACCATATAGGAAGTAGATCCAGTCCTGCTCATAAAAAACAATCATCTAAAAAATAACAATTCATCTAAAAAATGCCAAATAAAAAGTTTAATATGGACCATATAGGAAGTAGATCCAGTAATGCTCATAAAAAACAATCATCTAAAAAATAACAATTAATCTAAAAAATGCCAAATAAAAAGTTTAATATGGACCATATAAAAAGTAGATCCAGTCCTATTTATAAAAAACAATCATTTAAAAAATAACAATTAATCAAAATGCCAAATAAAAAGTTTAATATGGACCATACAGGAAGTAGATCCAGTTCTGCACATCAAAAAATAATCATCTAAAAAATAACAATTAATCTAAAAAATGACAAATAAAAAGTTTAATATTGTCACAATTCTCAAATTCCGGTCATTCCTCATACTCCATATTCATCATTTCATAACGGTTCATTCATGATTTTTGCATTTCACATTAAACGCGTAAATTTTATATTAAATAAACGTTATCGCGTGAGTTATTATTTTGAAAATTTAATCCGATACTTCCAAAAATGATCCCAATATATTTTTATACTTATGTTTAGTTTATAAAACTATATTTTGAGTTTTCCTAGTGTTTTAAATTTATTTTGTATATAAAGCGTTAAATTTATATTATTACGACGTTTTTCTTAAAAACTACACTATAATTATTTTATCACTCAAATTTTACAAGAAATGTATTTTTACAATTTTTATGATCTTATTATACTCTACCTTGATCCATTAAAAGTTACTTTTACATAAAAGTTCCTTAAATACACTAACATTTTATATACAAGTTATTTATATAAACATTCCTACTTACACTTTTCTTACAACAACAAGTATATACATTTTATAAAAAAAAAAATATATATATAATGAGGAAACACATCCCCCCCAAAACCGGTTCTAGGGGGGGAGTAAGCATTTATTGAAGTTGAAAATCTTCTTTCTTGCAAGTATATATCTACACTCCACTTTCATATCATTCATTCATTCCTTTTCAATAATTCAAGTACTAGTGGCTTTTTCTCTCCTTGTTTCCCTCCATCAAAATCCGGCCAACACAAGGGAGTAGCAAGAGTTCATCAAAATTTTCAAGATCAAATTCTTAACAATCTAGTTTACACTCTTGTTTAGGTTTTGAAATAAAAACCTAGGGTGTTTAGGTTAATCATTGGTTCTAATCACCTCATCATATCACTAGTAAGCATCTCATGTTATTTTTCATCTTACATATTCATTTCATACTCATCTCATCATTTTGAGCAAAAACATGCAAGACTTGTGTTGTTTATACCATTTTTACTTTGATTTTTAGTGTTATATATATATAAGGTCATCCTATAATTATTCCCTTGATATATATTGGTCTTGATGATGTTTAGGAACCCATGACACCCTAAAAAGGTGTATGGTAGGATTAGATTAGCTTTGGAGTTGATTTGAAGGGATTGGAATAGGTTTAGTACGAGAAAAACTATTTTCGACAAGTATTAAAAGTGGTCTGTCCTTATTTTGTTTTTCTGGAAAATCCGACAGTAGGCACGACTTTTTGCCCTTGATATTTAGAAAATATACTTTAAAACGAATCCGTGGCCGCTTGAACGGATAAAAACGGAGTTATAACGAAGAAGTTATGGATTTTACAAGTTTGACGACGAAATATATATTTTTCAGAAATTTCAGCAACATGTTTTTACTTTGTACGAGTCAAAAACGAGCCTTAAGCTTTACAAATTATTTCGACTTGTCAAAAATATAATAGTATACTTTGATACGAAGCTAAGGACGTATTATACGTAGAAAACGGATTTGAAACGACTAAGATATGCACATTTTCATAAAATTGCCGTAACTATTATTTTCAGCAAAACTATATTATTTTTACGACACAAGTATTACGGTAACTAAAATGACCATATTGAGGGCTGTTTTTAACCATGATGTAGAACTTTTTGGAACGAATTGTCTTCTAATAAAATCAAGATCACCGAGCATATTTTTCAAAACAACCAACCGTTTGTATAGCGGAGTTGTAATAAATTATTTATGGATGTCTAAACTTGGCCGAAACTCACTTTTTACATAACAATTAGACAAAATCACCATCTTTAACCCTTATTATCTTTATGTTCGAGACCTTTATGACGAAAACTCCTGAACTGAAACTTCTAGATTTCGATACAAACTTTCCAAAACCGTCGAGTTCGTTCTCTAACGTTCGACGTACACTATTTTACGATTAGTTTTTCGAAGCCATTTTTGTTGATTTCATGAAATTTCCGACGACATTGTTTTACGACGAAAAGTGATAATTTCACTATAAATCATTACGAAACCATTTTAGGATGACATTTTGACGTAAATACTTATAAAGTGATTTAAGAATGGTCAAGGCGTCAAAAGAGTATTTTTCGACGATAAGTATTATTTACAAAACTCGCAAATGGTATAAATAACATACGAAATGCATGCATAACAACATGTCATAACTCAAGTCATAACATTCATTTTAGGTCGCGGATAGTTTCCGAGCCTCATTTTCGTGCACATCATTTTGTTAGCATATTAATCACACCAGGTGAGTTCATACCCCGCTTTTACTCGTTTAAATTCTTATAAACTATTTGGGGCGAGATACATGCTTATTTATCAAAACATTTAAACTCTATTGCCAAACAACATTACATATATTTGAGACTTGGTGCGTGTAGTGATTAGACTTAAACAAACATCCCAATATTTATATGTTGGAAGGCCATTAATTTGGATACAGCCCAACGTGAGTCGTTGGAGGAACATCCCGGCATTTATATGTTGGAAGGACATTTTAATGGATACATCCCAACGTGAGCGTTGGAGGAACATCCCAACACGAGTTGTTGGAAGACCCTTGTGGTGACATTTATACTTTTAACTACTATGATATATTCATACATGATTGACATACTATATTTTGGCAATGGGTTGTGAACACACAGGTTGCAAGTTTTGTATGGGCGGAACTTGGAACTGAGTGGATTTACAATGCCTTTGCTGTGTGAACATTTCTCAAAGTATTCCAACTCATTTTATTACAAACTTATGAACTCACCAACCATTGTGTTGACACTTTTTAGCATGTTTATCTCAGGTCTTAAGGTGATAGCATTTCATGGAGCTTTTGGGTCGCATGGCATACATTGAAGTCTTGTGCTTTTAACAATTACCATTCGATGTGTTTTGTAAACTCTTTATGTATTATCAAACTTTGTGAATTCTTGTTGTGTAAACTTTAACTTATGAAATCGAATGGTAAACTTTTCAAAACGTCTCATTAGAGAGGTCGTTTTCTGTATCCAAACTTTGTGCTATGACGTTATACCCCAACGACACTATCGTTCCGCTGCGATATTTTGGGGGTGTGACAGATTGGTATCAGAGACTTGGTTATAGAGAACTAGGTTGCATTTTAGTTCCTAGACTATAACCGCTCTCACGTCGATCCTTTCGTTTCCTATTGTCTTACTCACTTTTCGTGTGCATATGTTTTCTTAAGTATTTCTTCTAGAACTACCTTATTAGATAACGTAGTTTCCTTGTACCAATAGGGGAGTCCCAAAAATCTAGTTGGGTCATCAAAGATATGGAGCTCAGTAATGAGCACTTATCTAACTTGATCTCGTGACAGTTCTTGTTTGATGAGATGCGAGATCGAGCTAAATAAGTGTTACTATAAAGCTGGATAGATTTGATGATTTTGCCCGAGGATGGGAGTTCTCTTGAGGATACTTTGGGAACTGCTGGCGACCAAACCTCGTAGTAACTTTAGCACCTAACGGAATTTCCTTTACACCAAGTGCGACTCTCCCTAGATACCTACCCTAAATCCCTCCTTCACTGTTTAGAATCGGATGATAGACTGGCTACCTATTTAAGTAACACCAATCGCCGGGACATGTATGCTTGGTGGTATGTACACGTGTGAAATGAGGCAATTATAATTATGGTGGCCAACATAATTATAAATGCGTCACAACACACGTGGACATATGCAACCACGCATACGTAGATCGGTGTGGACACCTTAGGAACCAATTTGTGGCGTGGTATTATGTTTGAGGACGTTAAGCATAGACATTGGGAATTCAACGGTTCTTTCCTTGCAGAGATCATGGCACCAAAGAGGGTAACACGCAGTACTGGCCGAGGTGGGGCGGTACCAAGGGGTGGAATGACAGGTGGACGTGGAGGTAGAGAAGGCGGTAGCGACATGGGTAACAATGACAACAACACTGGCGGAAACCCTGATTTTGCCGCCATCATCGCTCAACAACTTCAAATCTTACTTCCCACTATTGTTACACAAGTTGGAAATCATATGAATAACTCGGGAAACCAAGGGAACGGGAACGGTACTGGCGACACCAACAATGTAGCTGGCAGCAACAACAACAACAACACCAACAACAACAACAACAGAATTGGATGCACATATAAGGAATTTTCGGCATGCAAACCTGTGGAGTTTGATGGTATCGGAGGTGCTTTGGCTTATACTCGATGGGTAGAGAAGACAGAGTCAGTGATTGACATCAGCAATTGTGCCACAAATCAGAGGGTGAAGTATGCTGCTTGTTTGCTATCAGGGAAGGCATTGACATGGTGGAATACACAGCTACAGGCTAGGGGCAGAGAAGCAGCTATAGGCATGACATGGGACGAATTTAAGGAGTTATTGAAAGAGGAATACTGCCCGGACAATGAAATGCAGAAATTGGAAGATGAATTTTATCACCACTCGATGATAGGGGCTGGTCACGCAGCCTACACTGACCGATTTCATGAGTTAGCCAGACTAGTACCTCATCTAGTTACCCCTGAGTCCAAGAGAATCTCGAGGTACATATATGGTCTTGTCCCCGAAATCCGTGGAACTGTGAAAACAACTGAGCCGTCTACAATACAAAGTGCGATACTGAGGGCAGGAACCCTGACAGACGAGATGGTTAGAAATGGTACTTTGAAGAGCAGCGATAAGAGGAAGGAAGCAAGTGGGTCGAATAAGCAGATAGACGTGGTAGCAGACAACAAAAGGGCAAGAGTTTTTGGAGTAACTGGTACTGAACAAAGAGAGTATGCGGGTACACATCCCAAGTGTGCTAAATGTGCTTATCATCACCCGAAGTCCAAGCCCTGCCGCTTATGTACAATATGCAATCAGTCGAATCATTTTTCAAGCCAGTGTAGAGAGCGTGCAAGACCAATAACAACGGTTAACACGGGCAACATGAGGAATAACCAAAAGACTTGCTTTGAATGCAACAGCCCGAATCACTTCCGGAATAATTGTCCTCAGTTGAATAAGCCACCGATGCAAGCTCCTCTAGCTGTGGCAATTGAAGGAAATAACCCGAACCCTGTACTCAATATCAGTCCACCTCGAGGTCGAGCATTCTATATAGGGACCGAGGAAGCCCGCAATGCGTAACTGGTACGTTTTTCCTAGACCATTAAGTGATCCACCGTATTATTCTGATTCAGTGAGTCTCATTAGATAAGAAACCTAGACGCGTAAGTTTTGACATAAACACTTTGACCATACACTTGATTTCGCGAAACCTAAGGGTAGAACTTTAAGTATCATCGATTGAATCGCGTGGACGCGATTCCTCTAACAGGGGAAGAATGTCACAATTCTCAAATTCCGGTCATTCCTCATACTCCATATTCATCATTTCATAACGGTTCATTCATGATTTTTGCATTTCACATTAAACGCGTAAATTTTATATTAAATAAACGTTATCGCGTGAGTTATTATTTTGAAAATTTAATCCGATACTTCCAAAAATGATCCCAATATATTTTTATACTTATGTTTAGTTTATAAAACTATATTTTGAGTTTTCCTAGTGTTTTAAATTTATTTTGTATATAAATCGTTAAATTTATATTATTACGACGTTTTTCTTAAAAACTACACTATAATTATTTTATCACTCAAAATTTACAAGAAATGTATTTTTACAATTTTTATGATCTTATTATACTCTACCTTGATCCATTAAAAGTTACTTTTACATAAAAGTTCCTTAAATACACTAACATTTTATATACAAGTTATTTATATAAACATTCCTACTTACACTTTTCTTACAACAACAAGTATATACATTTTATAAAAAAAAATATATATATATAATGAGGAAACACATCCCCCCCAAAACCGGTTCTAGGGGGGGAGTAAGCATTTATTGAAGTTGAAAATCTTCTTTCTTGCAAGTATATATCTACACTCCACTTTCATATCATTCATTCATTCCTTTTCAATAATTCAAGTACTAGTGGCTTTTTCTCTCCTTGTTTCCCTCCATCAAAATCCGGCCAACACAAGGGAGTAGCAAGAGTTCATCAAAATTTTCAAGATCAAATTCTTAACAATCTAGTTTACACTCTTGTTTAGGTTTTGAAATAAAAACCTAGGGTGTTTAGGTTAATCCTTGGTTCTAATCACCTCATCATATCACTAGTAAGCATCTCATGTTATTTTTCATCTTACATATTCATTTCATACTCATCTCATCATTTTGAGCAAAAACATGCAAGACTTGTGTTGTTTATACCATTTTTACTTTGATTTTTAGTGTTATATATATATAAGGTCATCCTATAATTATTCCCTTGATATATATTGGTCTTGATGATGTTTAGGAACCCATGACACCCTAAGAAGGTGTATGGTAGGATTAGATTAGCTTTGGAGTTGATTTGAAGGGATTGGAATAGGTTTAGTACGAGAAAAACTATTTTCGACAAGTATTAAAAGTGGTCTGTCCTTATTTTGTTTTTCTGGAAAATCCGACAGTAGGCACGACTTTTTGGCCTTGATATTTAGAAAATATACTTTAAAACGAATCCGTGGCCGCTTGAACGGATAAAAACGGAGTTATAACGAAGAAGTTATGGATTTTACAAGTTTGACGACGAAATATATATTTTTCAGAAATTTCAGCAACATGTTTTTACTTTGTACGAGTCAAAAACGAGCCTTAAGCTTTACAAATTATTTCGACTTGTCAAAAATATAATAGTATACTTTGATACGAAGCTAAGGACGTATTATACGTAGAAAACGGATTTGAAACGACTAAGATATGCACATTTTCATAAAATTGCCGTAACTATTATTTTCAGAAAAACTATATTATTTTTACGACACAAGTATTACGGTAACTAAAATGACCATATTGAGGGCTGTTTTTAACCATGATGTAGAACTTTTTGGAACGAATTGTCTTCTAATAAAATCAAGATCACCGAGCATATTTTTCAAAACAACCAACCGTTTGTATAGCGGAGTTGTAATAAATTATTTATGGATGTCTAAACTTGGCCGAAACTCACTTTTTACATAACAATTAGACAAAATCACCATCTTTAACCCTTATTATCTTTATGTTCGAGACCTTTATGACGAAAACTCCTGAACTGAAACTTCTAGATTTCGATACAAACTTTCCAAAACCGTCGAGTTCGTTCTCTAACGTTCGACGTACACTATTTTACGATTAGTTTTTCGAAGCCATTTTTGTTGATTTCATAAAATTTCCGACGACATTGTTTTACGACGAAAAGTGATAATTTCACTATAAATCATTACGAAACCATTTTAGGATGACATTTTGACGTAAATACTTATAAAGTGATTTAAGAATGGTCAAGGCGTCAAAAGAGTATTTTTCGACGATAAGTATTATTTACAAAACTCGCAAATGGTATAAATAACATACGAAATGCATGCATAACAACATGTCATAACTCAAGTCATAACATTCATTTTAGGTCGCGGATAGTTTCCGAGCCTCATTTTCGTGCACATCATTTTGTTAGCATATTAATCACACCAGGTGAGTTCATACCCCGCTTTTACTCGTTTAAATTCTTATAAACTATTTGGGGCGAGATACATGCTTATTTATCAAAACATTTAAACTCTATTGCCAAACAACATTACATATATTCGAGACTTGGTGCGTGTAGTGATTAGACTTAAACAAACATCCCAATATTTATATGTTGGAAGGCCATTAATTTGGATACAGCCCAACGTGAGTCGTTGGAGGAACATCCCGGCATTTATATGTTGGAAGGCCATTTTTATGGATACATCCCAACGTGAGCGTTGGAGGAACATTCCAACACGAGTTGTTGGAAGACCCTTGTGGTGACATTTATACTTTTAACTACTATGATATATTCATACATGATTGACATACTATATTTTGGCAATGGGTTGTGAACACACATGTTGCAAGTTTTGTATGGGCGGAACTTGGAACTGAGTGGATTTACAATGCCTTTGCTGTGTGAACATTTCTCAAAGTATTCCAACTCATTTTATTACAAACTTATGAACTCACCAACCATTGTGTTGACACTTTTTAGCATGTTTATCTCAGGTCTTAAGGTGATAGCATTTCATGGAGCTTTTGGGTCGCATGGCATACATTGAAGTCTTATGCTTTTAACAATTACCATTCGATGTGTTTTGTAAACTCTTTATGTATTATCAAACTTTGTGAATTCTTGTTGTGTAAACTTTAACTTATGAAATCGAATGGTAAACTTTTCAAAACGTCTCATTATAGAGGTCGTTTTCTGTATCCAAACTTTGTGCTATGACGTTATACCCCAACGACACTATCGTTCCGCTGCGATATTTTGGGGGTGTGACAGATGAACCATACAGGAAGTAGATCCAGTTCTGCTTATCAAAAAACAATTATCTAAAAAGTAACAATTCATTTAAAAAATGAACATAAACAAAGAATCAAATATTCCACAACTACGGTGCATAAAAAGACTTCGCCACTATTTCCAAAGACAGGTGTATCTACCTAAACAAACACAGGTGGAATAGCTATGTAATAATACACTTACTAAGGCTCAGTTTGGTGTTAAAAAAGAAAAGATTATCAAAAGACAATAACAGGAGCCAAGGCCAATCACTTTTGAAAGTTGGTTTATGCCTACCACGTCCTGTTTTCACACATGGACAATTATACGTGGCTCTTTCACGCGTCCAAAGCAAAAATGGTTGAAGGTTGTTGTTTCTGATGTAGATGGTAATTTATCAAAGACTACTACAAATGTAGTCTACAAAGAGGTTCTTCACGGTCTTTTATCAAGTTTTAATAGGTACGTACGAATATTCATATCATGTAATAAATAACAGATTCACTATTTGTTTTCTTTCATTATTTTTCTTATTTTGTTTACATACTAATTTTTCATCTTTTTGCAACATCTTTTTTCATCTTATTACTTTTATTATCATCTCATTTATCTATTTTTTTTAAAAAAAAACCCGTGTCAACGGGTCTTATAAGCTAGTTTATTTATAAATTAATATCGATTAATTAATAACTCTTTTAATTAATAAATTTAAATGTTGTACTCTTTCCGTTTTATAACTAGTGTTGATTTTTGAAGTCTTTAGTTTTTAACTTTGATCTTAAATATTTTTATTTGAATTATATATTACTTGATGCAAAATATATGAATGAATTGAGTTTTTAAATGTGTTTTCATTAGTATAATTTTTTATAAAGTATTATATAACAAAAATAAAAATATTTAATGTCAAAATTACAAAAGAAAAACTTCAAAAGTTAACACTGAACAATAATTATAAGACGGAGTTAGTAATTTATAGATACTCTATATAAACCTTAGAGATTTAAACCTAGTGTTGAAGAATATGTTTGTTAATAAATAATCTTAGCGCAAAAAAAATCAACACTACAAAATAAACTCGAGTTAAGTACTCGTAAGAAATTATGTAAGGGAGCTCAGTTTCATATCTGGGAATCAAAAACTTTCTAGAATTCAATTTTTTTTACTCCATATTAGAGATTTCTTTATCTTGGTAGGATCATCATCTTTTTTTCTTCTTCTTAGATACACAGTCAAGTGATGTTTTCTCATTTAGTTGATGCATAGATCTAAGCTTGTATGTATCAGTTTTCTTTCTTCTACTACGATGAAAATGTTTCAATATTATTGACTTTTGCCAAAAGAAATAAATTGGTAAGGAATTTAGGTGAGAGTTCTTTTTGGTGAATTTTTGTATACGTGGTTTTCATAAAAGTTATTCAAAGTTGTGTAGTATATTTCAAAAAACGTGCGTCACAAATTGGCCCACAATGAGAATGTGTCTATGATACAAAACCACGATAACATTAAGTTGGAAAACAAATGGATGCAACTCATATATATTTATGCACGATGTATATGAAGAAGAGCAAGATCACTTTCGTATCTTGTCTCATTGGCAGCCTTTTAACGACAGTACGACACCACACAATTCGTTTTTTTATGACTTAAGATATTTCTCTTTGTGGCAGTGGCACCTAATATGAAAATTCTAATATTGTCACCTCAATTCCTTATCTTATTTTATTCTGCTCTCCTAGTATCTTTATTTTATCTTTCATATATGTGACCTTTATTTTCTGCTCTTAACGTTACTACTATCATCATATATTAAATGAAGAAGAAAAGAAAAGTTCACATGGGCCGGTTTTAAATCCATTTGTGGCATAATATGCGTATGTAATGTTCGATATTTTAGTGTAATTGGATTAACTTGTTTTGACCAATTTCATCATAATAATACATCATTTAGGTTTGGAGGTGCGGAGTGCACATCTACTTGAATTTATTATAATCTTAGGGGCGAAGCCTCTAAGGGACGGGGGTCCGGGGGCAGCGCCCCTGGTTGCAGGGTCCAAGGGGCGGCAACCCCTGGCAGGGTCCAAGGGGCAGAGCCCCTGGCTGGGGTCAGCTGGGAAAAATTTTATTTCCACTAAGTTGCTATGTAAAAACTTCCGGCTGAAATTCCTGCTGAAGGTTTTCTGCTGAAGTTCTGAATCTGCTGAAGCAGTGTGGAATCTGCTGAAGCTTTGATTCTGCTGAAGTTATGTTCCTCAGAAATTAACTTTCGGAAATTGAGGGACAAAACTTGACAACTTGAAAACCCTAAAACTGCCATTGGCAGTTATCCCGTAACATGTTATATACGGTTTGTTTGGTCATTATCGAGATAACGGTTCATCATATCTCATACACAAACATACAGAAAATTCTCAACTCTGAATTGTATCCGATTGAATAATTTGGTAGAACCACCGAATTGATTCGATCTGAAAGTGTTCACACGCCTTTCAGAGTATTAAGCATATCCACAGTGTTCGTTATTACTACATATCCCCTACATGTAAAATATTGACCGAGGATTCGGTCAACTATTGTAGCCACCGCTAAGCCAAGTCAAAATTTTATTTTTGGTCAAATAGTCGTGAATTAATTATACGTTATGTATGGACCCCAATGATAAGCAATTGATTGTCTAAACTCACTAGTATATTGGCATCAAGTATTCGATGTAGATTGGTTATGACTATGACAGCCAACATTGACAATGACATGATTCTTCGGTCGTTCACACACACCGTGAGCCATATAACGCTCATTCATAGCCAAGTGTCGCGGCATATTTTGCACTATACTAACACAAGGTACTGAGCCTTCTCGGGATCAATTGTCTCAACCAAGTCACTTTGTTTTTTGTACTTTTAGTGTAAGACTGGTATAATATTAGTTATGGACCTGCTGATTTTGTTATGAATTCATTCGAGAAACCTTTGCCCTAATAATGTGCAACTTTATGTTTGGAAGTGTGGGGAAATTATTTTGACAAAAAGTTTTAAAGGGAAGGAGTATTATAAAACCGTGTCCAAAATAATGACTAGTAATTTATATGGGCCAATGCCCAATGAGTAGTTATCGTAATGGATACAGGCCCATAACCTGAGATCCGACGTTTGATTTAACGGGTATTGGGTTTTGATTTTAAAATAAGAAGCAGCTGGTTGTTTGATCATTTCGGTTTAGGATTTGGTAGGGCCGTAGGGGTAATAAACAGAAAATCGAACTGAACAAAAAAAAATCAAATCGAACTTAAACCGAATCGAACTTGTCAAAACTGAACCGAACCGAAATAAAAATTCGGTTTTCGATTTGGATATGGTTTTAACTATCTGAACCGAAAACCGAAGCAAAAATCGAATTTATATAAATATATATCTCTATATTATATATAACAGGAGGCATTTGACATTAATGCCACCTCAATGCCACCTCAATGCCACCTCAATGCCACATAATCCAATTTTATGCCACATAAGCATTTGTTGTCCAACTAAGCAAATAATTTTTAAATTTCGGATTTTTTTTTTTTTTTTTTGTAATTTTCGGAATTTTTTTAAGCAATTTTATGCCACATAAGCATTTGTTGTCCAACAAAGCAAATAATTTTTAAATTTCGGATTTTATTTTATTTTTTTGTAATTTTCGGAATTTTTTAAAGCATTTTTGAAAATTGTTTATAAAAAAGGTTCCTTGCAAGGTTTGAACCTTGGTTGTTTTGATAAATAACTTATGTGTTTACCACTTAGGCAACAAGTTATTTTGTTAATTATGTTGCATATTATAATCTATAAATGCCTATAATTATATTGGAATCCTACACTAAATACAATTTATCTACAAAAATTATATTAAGTAATTATCTTTTTTAAAACTTATTATACACATCTTATCCTTAAATATATTATTATATCACGTTTTTATTATTTTTTTGATAGATCACAGAAAAAAGGTACATGTTTCCTTCAAACCCTAATGTTGAAACTTTGTTACTTTGATTATAGGTTTATATTCTTATGATGATGATAATAATTTGGTCTGAATTAAAGATAATTATGTTTATATTATATTAGATGATATGTGTGCATTATCTATGATCCTTCTAAGTCCAACCAAGGTGTCCTGGCTTTGAAGGCCTTGAAACTTTCTGATTCTTTCATGGAGCTCTACTGCACCAATGAATTTAATGGAGAAAAGTAAGTCTATTCTGTATTTGTATTAATTAATATGAGTTGCTTATGTATTAACCTTAGCATCACTATGTTATCTTTTACCTTTTAGGTTGCGTGAGAAAAATATCTCGTGGGTAGATATCTTTGAGGAGATTCATGCATGTTTCTGAACCAACATTATGAACAATGTTTATTTCTTTTATTTGTTAGTCTGATTATGATAGGCTACAATTATCAACAAATCCATTTATGGAAAGGAACATGAAGTTTTTTATTGAATGCATGGATGATCTTTCAATGGAACAACAAAAGGTTAAATTTTTATTTTAGCATATTTTCAGTTGGTGGTTTTGTATTCACGTGTATTTATATGTAGTGGCTGGTGTGCATGATGTAAAAGGGTCGTGATCAAGATTGAATGAGAAAGCATGATGCAGGTGCAGATTGAAGTAGGATCCAAACATATATTGACATGAACTACATTTTGCAAATGAGAAAAAGGTAGGAATTATTGTAGCTTCATATCATTTTTGCCATGCTCATGCTTAAAAGTCTAATGGATTAGTAGTAAAATGATAGCAAATACGAGTCTAGCATCATCATGTTCATGATTTCTTAAAAAAACAATTCCATTTGGCTCATAACTAAGGAAATTTAGTTGTTGGCAGTTGGATGTTGCCCACTAATCACGTATAGAAAAAATGTACGCTTCTTTCCCCTACAAACCATATTGTTACTCGCTGCTACGAGGCCACCAGGGATCTTGCTTTTGACTGGATAAAGTCTGTGCTTCATGCCTTTATATCTGCACTTTTAAATTTTCACATAACAAACTTATATTGTATTCTGTATATATAATAATTGATTTTGCTTAAGTTTGAATGGTGAAAAATAGGAAGCCGGTCACCTGCTCCGGCAGTGTCATTTGGTGCTAATGTTACGGGTATGATGCATATTCACTTTTTTACATTATATTTACGTCAAAAGCATCTCATTAGATTGATTTAGTTGATTTTTCTTGGGCAAAATTTGTGTTTTAGAATGATGTAGTATGCATAGCTGTTTTAAACATATTTTTTTGACTATCTTTTATATAATAAAAGAACTCACTTTTGGCAAGTAAAACCAGTGAAAAAACATATGTGAGAAAAAACATCACTTATTTTCCTACTAAAAAAGAAATAAGCATATAATTTGGTTCAATAAGCAATCATAAACACCAGATCTTACCATGTTAACTAAACTTTTTTTAGGTATAGCTGATGGTCATGATGAAATCTGTTACTCATGAGGTTATGATTTATGATGACACCTTTATCATATATCTCCTGGTATATCTTATCCTATGTTATGTTATCGCTATACATATTCTACTGTCATTGTTCTTTATTCCATTGGCATTCAGTTTATGGCCTAATTTGATTGCATTCTTTTCTTTGACCAGACGAGTTTGAGAACGATGGTTTCATAGTGAACGATCTTGATGATGATGAAGAGGACGGGCTACACATCGATGATGTGAAGCAAAAGAAGATAAGAAACTAGAGGTACATTTTGTTTGTGTATTGCTACATATAAATTATTAATGCTTTTTTGTTTTTCTAACTTCTATACATAACGTGAGTGTTATTAAATTTAACTTAATAAGTCCACTTTCAGATGTTGCTCAGGCAACTGTACGTTGGGTACATAGGTTATGCTGGCGGCAGACCCGACAATGTGCATTGTCAGTGAGTGTCTCTTTTAATTGAAAAAAATATTGCTTGCAACAACCTGATTTCTACATCGTAAATACATTTAATTTTCATTTTTGTGCTCTTTCACCATTTATAGAGGTGGAAAAATGTTAAGGTTGGTAACGAGTCAAAAGTGTAATTTTGTAGAACTTAATTGGGTCGGGTTGCACTTACCAGGATACATTGTCATTGTAGATGGCAAGAGTCGAGAAGAGTCAGAGATAGTAATATATATAAGTGATAAATGGTACATGAGAGATGGATAGCTGTAAAAGTAACAAAGTTAGTTAAGACTTTAAGTCGCACACGACTAACCAGCGCATGACATTTCGAACAAGTGATTTTACTGGAAGAAGGCTTGGATGAAGCTACGCAATAGAAGCTGGCCAAGCAAAATTCCAAAGTTCGATAGGACTCTTCATGACCTCCTACACTCTTCCGTAGGTCGATATCAAGTACTAAATTGGGCCATTAGATTGAGAATCGCCCGAGACTGCGCAAGAGCACTTGAGTTCCTGCATGAGCATACCATCCCATCTGTCATAGACTGTGATTTAAAATCTACCAGTATCCTGTTGGATGACAACTTTCAAGAAAAGGTGTCTAATTTTGGGTTGGCTAAGATTGAATCATACAAGCTTAATGGTTTGATCTCAACCCATTGCTGAAGAACTTTAGCTTAAGAAATTATTATGATTCTTTCAGTTTTTGGGTTTGATCAGTCACTAAAGCTCCCCATTTTCTTTCTTTATATCTTTAAAAGATTTACTACATAATTGTGTGTTTGATTTTAGACAGTAGCTGGTTGGAATTTGATTCTTAGTTCACATATGCCAAGTATTTGTACTCATGAGAAACATTTATAATGTGCAGTATATTATTTTTGATCCGGGCTTCATTCTTTGGCTTAATATTTGTTTTCTCTTGGTACTTGCTACTACTCATTATGAGGTATTAGTCCCTTTCTTTATTCTTAGATCCTAGATTTCACCCTATAACATGGACCACCTGCCTCATGTTTACTTAGTACAATACTATAACAGATTTTCTATTGTTTGGGCCATGCACCTTAAGTTAATATGTTGCATTATTTAATCAAGTTTTGTTGCTTCTCTGCAGTATTCTTCTGAGCTTCTGTTGGAATATCTACACAAGACACAATCGATTATGATGCTTGGTATTATTAATGAATATATTGATTTCCAAGGTAAGTTTTTCTATTACAACCAAATTTCATCTATTCTGGAGTGTAGTATATTGGGTGACTGATGCATAAAAAAATGTAATCTCATTCTTCTTTAGACTCATTATTGTTTTTGTCTTTCTTTACACATAAGATTGATTTCCAAGAATGTCCCTACAATCATCTTCAAATTTTCCATTATCAGCAGACCCGTCAAGCAGATTGTATAGGGCACTCATAAATCTGCGATGTAATAGAATAAAAATAAGTAATGTTATATGATCGTGACTGAAAAATAACACATGCAACTGAATTACCTGGAGTACAAATTGGGTGGGGAACTGTCCTTGGCAGCTCTCCACTTAGATTCAGCAGATGTCGAATTGACTTTAGGTGATAATAGCCTGTTATATAATACCTGCCAAAAAAATATCATTAAATATCTAGATAAATAATTTTGATTTGAAGAAAGAGAATTAAGCAAAGTGTAGTCTTACTTGGTGGAGCCTAAAAAGAGCGTAAAATGATTCATTTCCATAGAAGACATTGCTGATGCATACATAGAAGAGAAGAGTCTTGGGATGCATACATTACTGTTTGATTGGTTCAACACTCCTGATGTTTAGAATTGGAGGAAATCTGGTGCTACAATTGGTGTTGGAGCTAAGGGAAAAAAATGAAGTATGTCTAAAGTGCGTAAACTTAGGTATGATTAATGGACTGTCCATATTTTGGCTTCAACTTAACTTTAACTTCTCCTTGCATATGAAAGCATACCACTGCTAAGAAAGTAAAACAATGGTATTCATATTATTCACGATCTATTAGTTATCGTATTTGATTTCTCAAGCAATATTAAAGCAAATGTCGAAGCCTGACCTTTGAGAGCCTACATGGCTAATATCAATGGCCTCCGAGTGTTGTGATAATGAACACACAGCTTGAACAGGATGAAAATGAGAGGTGGCTGGGAATGGGAAATCAAGAGCTTCTGGAATACTTTGGCTCTTATCAAGCTGTGAGGGCCCGACATGCATATGGACCTAGAGGCCACAGGGGCATGAGTTTGCTGATTTTTGAGGCCTCGGCTGTAGGATACACTGAGGCTGAGCGTTTAAGCAAGCACTTTGAGCATCAAGGCACTGACTGAGGTGCGTGGGATCATCGCCCACAGCTGTTCTACCCAGGTGGTAAAAGACAATTGTTTGGCTACATGGCAACCAAAAGAGACATGAATATCTTCAATCAACATTCTCAAGGGAAATCAAAGTTGAAATTTGAGATGGTCTCTTACCAAGAAAAAGTTGTTAATCAGTTGAAGCAAATGAATGAGGACAATCAACAGCTGAACTGGTATAAGAACAAGGTTGCCAAAGAACAGATGCATTCAAAAGCCTTGGAAGAGTCGTTCGGGTTGGTGTCTCAGAAACTAAGGAAAACTGAAGAAGAGAATTGACAGGTCAGGGAGAGGACTAAACAACTACTGTACATGATTAGAACAAGGAAGAGATGGATTAGCAAGAACAGTTCTTCAAAGACCATCTTAAGGTTATCCAAGATTCGAGGACTGAAAAGGAAGACCGTTTTGATAAGCTGCTGCAGGAAGCACGTATACATGTTAACCAGGTTTATTCTGCCACGGATCCTCAGATGAGGGACGAGAAGCTTGAAGAGATGGAGGAGTTTGAGAAAGAAAGGGAAAAGTTGATGAAATTGCATGAAGAGAAGATGGCGGAGATGAAGAGTAGGCACTGGAGGGAATTGCTCGCAATGGAGGCAGGGCATAATACTGAGTTGAGTCAGTTGAGGGCCAAGTACACCCCAAAGTATGAAGTGCAAGGCGCCAAGGCTATGAAATAGGAGAGGTGAGAGTTGATCTATTATTGCACATTATCTAATTCTAATATACTTGATCACAGACCTATGTTCTATCTGTAATTTTATGTTTTGAAATCCATCTCACCCCGAAAGTTGAATATGTCTTTTGAATGTTATTTGCTATAAAATATGAAATAGGTTGAACGATACCTTAAGTCCATTATTCCTATTAACCATTATCAATTTTGGTCAACAACATATTCTCATAAAACTTTTTATCTTTCTGGTGTTGATCATGTTTTTTTTTAAATCTATTTTAGCCATGAGATATCTGATGAAATAAACAAGTCTGCTCAAGCTGTCCATGAAGCAGAAGCTGGAGTCAGACAGATTGGTTCATTGGCTCGACACAAAACTTTGTGTATGCTTTAGACTCTTTCCTATTCACTTACTGCATATCTTTTGTACATATTTTGTTTTAGAGGTGACAGTGGGTTGGGTCGACTGAGCTCACCCAAAACTGAGCTCACCCAAAACATCTTTTTCTCAAAGTTAAACAATTATTTTTTCTAAAGTTTACCGTGTTTTATGGGGTTGATGATTTCAATAGGTTAGTGGTTTAGTCACTCATACTTTTTGTAAAACTAAGTTACTCCACTGCAGCAAAAGGTCCTTTGTACCACCAGTGTTGCTTAGAGGGAAGGGTAAACCTTTTTACAATCCGTCAATACCCTCCCATTATACAACAACTATTTTCCGATGCTCATTTCCTTGAATTAGTCTTAAAATATAAATGTATGTGATTGTTTTCTGATATGTACTTGAGAGAAATGCTATAATATAAGTACCAATTTTCCTACAATTGCTTCATTTGCTATTCCACTTTCCTAATATTGTTTCATTTGTACATTTAAATGTATGTGATTAAATGACCGAACACACTAACCGTAAAAACTAAAAAAAAATATATAAGCAGCATACTATTTACTTCCTTTATCTAATTTATTTCAATTGGGACGGATCTTCATAGCTAAGGAATATCAAGAAGCTGTAGAAGAGGAACATAGAGGTTAGGCTGAATTAGAACGTGCAGAGAACAACAAACCCATAACTCCAATCTTCGGAATTTACCATCTTATACCCACGTAAGCAACTGCATTTCCTAAAATTCTTTGTAGAATAAGTACAGAAACTGTTTGGTCCACAAGTACCATGGATTCTGCAAGCATGAGACACCGCTTGCCATTGAATTTCCCATGTCATTCCATTTTCATGCTGAACCAGACTGTAGAGTCTTAGATTACCATCTGTATCAATCTTCATTATTTTTTGGCGAACTGTCCCATAATCAGCCGATACAAATTTGAAATCGTCTGACGAGTTGAACTGACCATTTGCATCCAGGATTGCTATTTGTACATCATTATATTGATTTCTTCCAACGTCGTATGATAGTAACATGGGATCAGGCCAGTCTAACGAAGATGTTTCTCGAGTATCATAAAGTAGTTGAAGAATACAATCATTGTTGTGGTCATTATGATTTTCGGTTTCATTAGCATTGTGGTGAATTCCACAAGGTTACATGAACACTTTCATTTTGTTTCCGAGTTTTGTGTTTAAGATATTTTTCATTATTCTTTATTCATTTACGTCAAGTTAGATTTTGTCAAGCAATATTATGAAGCGAACCCAGTTAATTAGCAAAATAATATGTTAGTTAATGTGAATAATAGCAATATCATGAAGCAATATCATTATGCAGCAATATCATTATGCTATTTTACAGATGTTGTGAATATGCTCTGTTGATTCTGGAATACTAGGCTGATGCACCCTGATATCGAACAATCAGCTGACCTCTATGAAGACCTTATCAAATGTTGCATGGGAGATGCAATGAGCGAGGTGTATTATCATTGTTGTTATTCTTTTTCTTATAGTCTTATAGGTAATTAACTTCTAATCACATCTGGTACGGGAAACTGCTAGAGCATGCTACAGAATGTGAACTTGAGGCGATGTCAATTTGGAAGCTAAAAGAAAGGATGCAGAAAGACCAACATCTAACTGATATAGCGAAGTATAGATATGTTTTTACACTCGATTGCTAAATAATAATGTCCTCATCAATTTTGCACTAGAATGTATTTTAAAACTATATTAATTGTAAATTTAGTTAGGCAATATATAAACTGTAAACATGTTTCTTTTGTATGTACATCGATTAAAAAGGTCTCATAGTACGATACTATCCAGTATCAAGTACCTATGCTTCACTATATACGAGTCTGGGGGTTTCTAGGATTACTCACTGTTAAATTTACATTGTCAAGCAACACCTGTATGTTTCAAAGACTATCCTAATCCATACAAGCCTTCAAAAGCCCAGCTTTCAGAGGTTCCTTAGGTAGACCAAAAAAGTGTTGTCATTATGAAAGAATAAAAAGAGCAACTCACTAGACCATGTTGAAGGTTTATGCATAAATGAGGAGGATCAGTTTAAAGAGGAGGCTTAGATTATTGATGTATGGATTAAATGACTCAGGTTCGAATCTTACCAAGGACATTTTTTTAAACTAATTAATCCGGAAGTAGGTAAGTAAAAACCCTTAATGGCAGCATGTGCATAATCTGGAAGTATGCATATAAAAAACTGAAAATCTGCTGATAGTTCCATAGTTAGCAAGATGACAGCACTATAGGTTCAACATAGGGTATAAAAATGTTATTGATCAAGTAGTTCGTCTGGTAAGACTTAAGAATATTCAAGTGTCTAATTAACTCAACTGGATTTATTTTTCATTGCAAACGGGATTAGTTTTTTAGTTTCATTATATGAGTACGTGGATTATTCTATACGTAGCGATATAGCAATACCTCGACCTTATAATGCACGTATGTACATAAAGTGCAGAATCTTCCTATATCTGTCGAGTTTGTTGATGCATGTGAATTAATTTGTATGGCTTTCATATATTTGTAATGCCTTTGTATAGGTGTCGGGGTCTTCTCGAAAAGTCTGGAGTCATCCATCAATAAAAAACATGGTCAGCGTTTTCACCTCCTACAGTTGATCTATCATCATAGAAAGTTGTATGTTGCATTGTGAAGGAATACAATAGCTAATGGTCTAAAAGTACTTATCTACGAACAACAAAGGAAACCAACCATTATCTACTTATAATTCTGAAACAAATTGCAAGCTGATCAAGTGATGTAGTGAAATATATAGTATATTTCCAATACTTTTTGATGTTTGCTATATTTTAAATTAAAGATTTAGGTTATAGTGAATTGTGCACTCATATGTGAACTGTACCAATAGTTGTTTGTAATACATATGTTGATCAGGTTTTTTTAATAATATGGCATCACTCATTCCACCTTTTTAATACTTGTGAAGAAGCAAAATGACTACCATGAAAGATATCAAGACATCAAAAAATACATGGAGTCAATCAAGTTTTGCGCATGATATGAAAATGTGGAAATAAGGTTGCGCCACAAAGTGTGGGGTTAGTCCTGCCGCAACGCGACGTTGAGCCGAACACTATATAGCGATAGAAACACGTCTTCACTTAACTTATTAATGCAAAACTGCAAATATCAAATAAATGAGAATTGGCATGTACATTCACGCCTGACTTTGAAATTGCACTTTGTCATTTACAAAATATTACCCAAAAACAAATGAACGACCAGTTTCAGAGTCGTGTCAATTACAAAACAGTTACAACTGACAAAAAAAACTATTTCGGCTAACAACGGAATGTTTGGTTAGCTTATTAAAAAAGTGCCTATTAGTATGTCTGCTTATTTGTGATATTCATAAATCTGCTGGATGATCAAAGCTTTGCCAAATAGGTTGTCCTAATACATGGAGCACAAGGTTACCTGTAACATCAATCCGTAAATAGCTATATTAGTATTCTTTTAAGATTAAGTAAAGTAGCAAACTATAATTTATGTTACAAACTTTCTCATTTCAACTAATCATATTCTCTTTTCTTTTCAATGTATTCACACAAGTGACGCAAACACCCACACTTAATATTAGACGAATAGTTAGTATGGGTACTGTTAGTGGATCATTAGTTATAGCTTAATTTATTTGTAACGGGCCAAGACTGTATAGTCATTACACCGTCCTCTTCACCTTCATAATGTTTTAATTATTCCTCATATTGTAAAAAATTTAATTTCCGTCCACCACCATAAATAACAACACATCTCACTTTTGTGTACAAGCAATCGATCCAAGCCCATTTTTCCTAAAACTGGGATATGTGCATCTAAACATTAATAGTTATTTGTGAATTTGATCAACATATTCACGGCTTTACGATTTTTTTTGTGTTCCTAAAATACTATATACATAGAGCGAACATGCTCTTGAATATGTGTTTTGGAAGTTTATTTGAATAAGTAGCCAAATTTTTGTGTGTGTATTAAGCAATTAAACATGCGTGTGACAGACGTTTGTGAAGTGACAAATTATTTAATACATGCTTATTCTAAACCGTGATGCAAACACCAACACTTAATATTGACCAAGGTCGTTAAACATGGGTAATAACCCTTCTACATTTTTCGAATTTACCAGAAGTTTCCAAGTGATATTGGCTTTGGGAAATCCTTGATCTATCCATGTATGTCCCTAATCTCTTGGTTCATATCAGTTGAATTATATATTGATATAAAGCCTGCTCATACATAAAGACACTTTCTTCCACTCATGCAGCTTTGAACAATGGTCGTTCGAAAATAGTCAAGAGAAGTTCGTTACTGTTTCATTCATTGGAATATATGTACACAAAAGCCGGAGACACCTTATGGGAAATGAGAAGGTTCAAAAAACACTATTAGAGCTGGTTGTTGCCAGAAATTGTATTCTTATTGCTTGTGAGCAATTTTATTTATCAGCTCATGTGTCTCCTCATATTAGTGCTTCTTTTACCCTGTTCTATATTGTATTTCCTCCTGGGGAAGGTTTTAGCATTTGTAGGTGAGAAATTTTATACTAACTTGAGATAGCTTTAGTCAAATTTCCAATAATCATGTTTTAACTTAATTATCTAATAAATTGCAGTAGCACCGATTAATAATATACAAAAGAAAAGAAAGGAATACAGATAAGCTAAAGTGTTCTTGAAATGGATATGTGATCAAAACAGACCCTTGGACGACAACGAATATAAAAATTCAGCACTTGCTAAAATTTACAGGGGATCACTTATGGAGGCTGTACGTCTGATGGATGTTTATGAAGTTCTCAATCAAATTATGGACATATCATCAAAAGCTTTTGTGTGTTAAAGTTAATGATGGTAGAGGGTCTTTGGAGGGAGGTGAAACTACTGAAAATCGATTTATTAAGATCCAAAAAGGTGATGAGTGATTGACAAACAGTGAGAACTTAAGTAGTACCATATTGAAACGAGTTAACCCAATGTATGTAATTTGGGTTTTATTAGATTTTTTTTTGCACTCATCTAATTAACTGTATTTTGGATCTTTGTGTTCTTTAGACTCATTCTATTATAATTTTTTTATGTTCTACTGTCATCTTTAAACAACTTATTGTTGGATCGTTTCTATGCTATATGTAGAAAAAAGTTAAAAACAATCCTAAGTTCTAAACAACCTCTTTCTTACTTGTGAGTAAACAACCTCTTGATTTCGCATTTTTGAGAAACAAAATTTGTTGAAGTGGTAAATTTGCGATCATGTTCTTGTGCCATAGCTAAAAGTGGGTGATACACCATGTCGCTAGAGGCAATAGTATCAGCTTTAGCAGCCTTAAAGAGCACATTCTAAAGTTATTGTTTCCTATAATCTATGTTTTAGCAGCTCAGAAAACATGTCGCTGTCTTTGCTTTTTACGAGGATGGTCACTTAAAGTGGAATGTTAAGGTTAAAAGATGTTTCTACGATTGGAAGATACGTCAATTTAAAGAGTTTAGGATGACGTCATTTTTTTTTGTCATGAATGAATATTTTCGAGTTTCTTATACCGTCACCTTAATACATTTTCATTATCTACAACTTTACAAACATACATAAAATTCATAATGTTGTAAAAATTATATATGTTGTGTTATTAACCATCCAAGCAAACCATACAATTATTTATAATTCTTAACCAAAAAAAAAAAAAAAAAAAAATTGTTTGAGAATTCTAAAAAATGTATTTTAGTTAACAAAAAACAACAAACAAATAATTATAAGTCATGCCCGCCCATTGGGCGGGCTTCGAAAACTAGTATATATATATATATATATATATATATATATATATATATATATATATATATATATATATATATATATATATATATATATATATATATATATATATATATATATATATATATATACATATATATATATATATATATACATATATATATATATACATATATATATATATACATATATATATATATATATATATATATATATATATATATATATATATATATATATATATATATATATATATATATATATATATATATATATATATTCATGTCATTTTGTATCTTAGGATAAATGTATCTAGAAATTTAAGTATAACATCTCTTGTATATATTCGAAATATTAATATCTCCGTAAGTTTCAAGATATATATTATGAGTCACTAACATTTGTTGAAATAAGTGTATTTATTTTAAAAGGAAATTTAAGCATTAACTTAATTTAAATACAATTTGTACTTTAGAAAATACAATATAAGTTTTGATATATTCACCCAAAGTGACTAATGTCAAAGTTTAAATTAGATTTTATCAAGTTTTAATATCCGAATTAATATATATATATATAAATGTTTACAAGGTTGATACCTTAACAACAAGAAATATAAAGGTCTTCTAGTCATGTTGCACAAAAATGACTCATTTTAACTAATTTGAGTTCAAAATTTTGTCTTATGTTAAATAATTGTTCCGTGACCCGTATTAATAAGCATATTATGACATATTTTATGTCGTGTTGTAATTGGATGAATCGGGACGAGATGGAAATGTGATTCGTAAATGATTTAATTGCTTTACCGATGATATGTTACGGACTCGGGAAGTATGGAAAATTGCCCTGGTGGGCTGCAAAATACCAAACGGACTCTTAATGCAAATAGATGGGCCTCACAGCCCACTTAGCTCCCAAACTAAGTTTTTATTAGAAGGCTTGCTCAAGGCCCAATTTCATCTTAGTTGGGATGGGCTTGTGTTACTGACACTATTTGATGCAAGGGAAAAAGGATCTAAACGCCACGAAATCTAGAAAACGAATGGACATTATCGAGGCTTTTCCAAGTATTTTGTGACCATGCCTTGGTCTAGCGTTTAGCCGAGTAGGATATCCTATGTGACTTAAGGAATAAACGGACACACCCTAGTGTCTTTTGAGTTGGACTAATAAATACCAAACGCAACCTGCTGGTGCATAAATTTAGCAAACCAAACGCACCTATTGGTGCAAGAATTCAGCAAACCAAGCACACCAAATGCACTGGTTGGTGCAGAAAATAATCAAATGAAAAACACTTTTACTGTGGGTGTATTAGCTCTTGATACGCCATCAAACAACCACTATTTAACCAAAACCAACCCAACATATGGGTTTAGTCGCATCTCACAAGTACACCCCTGTAGTCGAGTAGGCTCGGAATCTAAGACGCGACCAAAAGAAGCTACCAGTGAACCAATGGTCACGATAAGCCGAAACTAAATGGGTTAAAGTTGGAGACTAAGACAAGCCAATACTACCTTAGCCTAAGGACTGTCTAACAACTACAAAAAAATAAACCGAAAGCATAATGACCCGAGTGAGATGGAAGACTTAAGCCAAGGATACCAACTAGCCAAAACACAAAGTTTTTAAGTTTTATTTCATGTTTCTTTTACCACTGATTCGCAACAACAACAACAATTTGACACACCATTTTAACTAAACCACATCATTACCAACTCCTTTATTAATTTCAATTTTTACCAATATTCAACAATATGACTTCAGATCTATTACTAACATTTGAAAAAAAATGTATTTATAATTCGAATTTTACAACTGAGATTACAATTTAACAAGATAACAATTGAATATCTTTACATTGGATTTCGTGGGTCGAAATAGATGAACACCGAAAAACCCAACGAGCTCAATTGGAGGAGTTTCGGGATGAATTAGAACGATTAACACTTGGAATGGCTTCCTCATACATCAAATGACCAAACCCCCAACTCAATTTCAAAAACCCCTTTGATTTATGGGAACCCTAATTTGTCAAATCTTTGATAAAATGATGATGAAACTGTAATGTTAGGAATTAGAAAATTCCATAGTGAAGAGTTGGTCACCCCAAATATTATCTAGCATAAGTTAGCTCGTATATTTGTCGTTAGTTACGTTATGTATTGTTTTATTAGTTAGTTATTAGTCTAGTTTAGCATATTGTAACACCGTGGAGGAAGGACGGGTCTTTACCCACTGTATCCCTGATCCACAGGCCGATAGGAGGTCGTGTATTATGTAAGTATAAATACCCCTTCCATCCATGGAAGGGGTGGTGCTTCTCATTTAATCTAATCTTTCCTTTGTGTAAACCTCTAGCAAGAACACCCTCTCTCTCTCTACTAACTCTCTAACTATGGCAATCATGTATTTCCATCATCCAAGACCACCCGAATCATCAACACAATAAAAATAACGATCCTTCAATTGGTATCAAGAGCCAAGGTTGTTGTGTTTTGATGATTTATTGTGGTTTCGATTCATGTTGTTATGCTGTTTTTAGTATGTTTTGATGGTCGGAAACTGTGGTTCCATGGTTACTTTGTTTGTTGGTTTTTGATACTTGTTTTTAAAACTGATTGTGTATCAATTTTGTGTGTCGTAAATTTTGTGTTCCTACTTTTAAGTCACATCAGTTTCTTTAAACAACTTTTTAAGTATCATGTATCTGGTTTGTATCAATATGTCTCATTTCATTATCTGTTGGTCTTAAGGTCATTATATTCAAGGTCCAAACTGGGTTAAAAATAATGTGTTGTTTATGCATAAGTCAGTTTTTCTGGGTTTCTATATGAATATGGTCGGAAAAATAGTCGGAAAACTCATCGGAAAATGCTAAAAGTCTTGATGGCGACTTGTCGACGTGTGCTTGTACTTGGTAGCGAGTTGTTGACTATTGAATCAACAACTGAAGCGAGTTGGCTTAGCGAGTTGGCTAGCGACTTGGCTAGCAACTTGGCTAGCGAGTTGGCTTAGCTACTTGGCTAGCGACTTGGCTAAATGAAGTTGCTAGCGACTTGTTTACTGAAAAATAAATAGCGACTTGACTCTATAAATGGTAGCGACTTGATATTTATCAAGTAGCGAATTGTTTTGAAAACTTTAGCTAGCGACTTGACATGTTGCTAGCGACTTGACCCGTAACCTAGCGACTTGCTTTGAAAACAGAAAGGATGAAGAAGAGACTACGACCACTAGACCAACAACAAATACCATATACCAAATCACTCTCGACCTCAGGTTTATAACCTTCATTAACACAGGTTATCCAACACCTCTAACCCAACATCCATTCCAAATCCCTTTAAACATATCAACTTCCAACAAAACATGACTCAATCTAACATCATCAAGAATCAATCTCAGAAAGGGTTCACGCTTATTTCAATCTTTCAATAGATTTTTGTTGAACCCTCAACTCATCACAGATCTACATCTAAATGAAACATAACTTATTTATCTTCAAGGATCTCAGTCTATCACTTTTGGTTATCTCATTCGTCCTATGACTCAAAACCAAAAGGATATCATCATTGATCAATTTCTGACTTTGTCCGAAAATAAAGAAATGAGATAAACAAGTATGTTATCTCAAATCTTTTGTTCGTGTAACTCTAAAACAACAATGGACAACAATTACGTGTTTAATGATAACAAAACCTACCTGAGTCACATGGTTTAATCTCGTTGCCTCTTCATCATCTCGTGCCATCCCTTTGGCTAGGTCATGGATGAATCAATGGATCATGTAAAATGGGAGGCGTCTGCTTCATGTTTAGGGATTGACGTGATATCTTCAGGAGATGAGAGGTGTTTGATTGATGGCAGATTAAGAGTTGAAGGAGGGAGGCGTACAGGAATTTATTAGGGTTAAGGTGAAAGGATTATTGTGGGGGCGGATATTATGGTTTAGTGAGAGAACATTTTAGGGTTTGTGACTGATATTTAGGGTAAATGAGGTGTTAAATACCCGAAATTTTTGGGTATGGCTGTAATGGATCTGGTGTTTATGTTGATTGCATGGACCGAATAGTGAATTGGATTAGTGGGCATATTGTTTATCACATGGGCCTTGGGATCTGATTTTTGTTTGGGCCAAGGCTAGCATGTGGATCATTGAGCTAACATGATGGAATGTTAATATAGTGCCTGTATGAACCAATAAAAGTTGCTATCCGAAATTTAGTTTTGGATGATAAATTTTATGATATTTGGTAAACGAGTGATATATTTGGTCATGATGATTTCTTGAAGGATACACATTTCACGGCCTGAGCTAAATTTCACGGATGGTTGGATTACACCTTCTCGGGGACACACGTTCGATTGAACTTGAATTTTATCGAATGTGTTGAACCTTCTTTATAAATCCGAAATTTTAATGATGAGCCGGAGTTGATTTGGATTAGAGTGGAATGGGCTTAATGGATTATTGGATCGAATGCTTATTTTTGATAATGAGATTTGAAACATGAGATTTGATGTTTTTGAGTTGTTGTTGTGATTTGTTGTGTTGTGCGGGCAATACTTTGGTTTATGCATTTTCACGAATGGTAATATGTCACAGCTTGGATTGTCATTGGAACTAAGTTGACTGCGGGGTTGTTTGGACGGTATTTCTTATTTGGATTTGAAGTGAGGTTTTTCCGGGCACGATTACTTATTTCGTCTTCTTTCTTTCTACCCTTCCGCGAAGATGGCTTGTTTGGGCGTTTATAGAGGGTGATAAAGACTTGGCTATTTAATTACGGTTGTGATTCTTTCTAGCTTAACCCACAACGTAACTATCACTTCGGTGTCTCACTCAGTTGAGAATGTCAAGAGGTTTTGTACATTGGGTACACCGTTTCTTTTTCATGAGGATTAGTACAAGTTTAAGTACCAAATCTGGGGGATTTTACTTCATAATCAAGTTTGGCATATCGGGTTTACTTCTTCATATGGTCACCATAATAGCCGACAGAATTCGTGATTGGTGTGTCTACCAAAGTGTCTAATGGTTGATGATATTGTTGATGTTGGGTTATTGAACCACTGATGAACCGCTGCATGTTCCCCTAAAACAGATATTCACCAAAACCAAAGTTGTCATAACACATTCAAGCTGACATTGTTTACGGTTTTGTCTTGATTTTGTAAAATTCCGCGAAAGAACCTATTTCTCGGTTTAAATCATAGACTTGTAAAATCCCGTGACAATGGAAACATCCTGGTATTAGTAAAGTGCATTTCCGGATCTATCTTACGGTTTATTCTTGGTTTTGTAAAATCCCGCGAAAGAAACTATTTCTCGGTTTAAACCATAGAGTTGTAAAATCCCGTAATGATGGAACCATCTTGGAGAAGAGAAAATTTAATTCTGGATCTTACTTGATGCTGGTGTTATGGTTTCTACTTCGAAGAAGGGATAAAAGGGTGTACTTCATGAATTGGGTGATTGTTTGAATATTCTTCATGGCAGTTTGGTTATTTCAAAGTTTTTCGGGGTTATGTGCTTTTAACCATGGTCGGGATGAAACCATTATCAAAGTTCGTTTAAATGTCAAAGAAGGCTAGATTTGAGCAGTTAATCAGAAGATGTGACAACGGCGTTAATTCATTATTATTTATTTGAGGTTGAAGTGAAATATCACGAGCAAGTGTACTTAGTATCTGAAGGTATCGGGGATGGATGGATGAAGATTCTTCATGATCCTTGTTCGAGCTTATTATCAAAAACGAAGACTTGGAAATCTAGTTATTGTTGGGTGTCTTTTACCTTTTCTTTTACCACTTGGGGGAATTGGGCTCATACCACCTCAAAATAACTATCACTTTAAGGAGTTACGTTGTAGTGCTCAGTGTCACATTCAATTGTGGATTTCCAAGAGGTAAAGTACGTCTATTACTTGATGGTTGGTTGGTTGAAGAGTATAGAGTACTTAAGAGATTCAATGGAGCATGAATTCTCGGCACCGCTCTTTGTTACATATGTGCAAGTTTAAGTCACGAGTTCGGGTTAGTTTACTTCAGGGTCAAATTCATCATATCGGGTTTTCTCCATCAGCTGTCACGACAAAGAGCCTACTGTATGATAATGGGGTTGATTACATGTTTTGCCAAGAGAAGATGAAAAGAGAGAGATTATGACGTATGAACACATCAGTTCATGCCTCGTACTCTAAAGAAAAGAAAAGTGTACGTTTCAGTGCGCTTTATCTTCAAAAGAAGAGAAATCTTCTTATGACGTTTGAACACAACAGTTCAAGCCTCGTTCCTCAAAGAAAAGAAAAGTGTACGTGTCAGTGCGCTTTATCTTCGGAAGAAGACAAATCTTCTTATTATGACCATTCTCATCAACATGCTTTATACTTTTTCCATGCGCTTCAGTATTCAAGTGAACCGGGCTACCACTGATTGTTTTCTCATTCCACTTGCTCAATTATAATGAAGATGGCGACAAATGGTTTGAAATTTTTGATCGCGGGAGAGATCGTGATTTAAATCTCAAATCTGTTTTAATGGAATTGGTTTTAGTCCTTCAAAGGCACTCTTGCCTCCATGTGCCAAACGATTTCAAATACACAATGCACATGTTGAGGAGGAGGATTTATCCAAAAACCAGATGAGTATTTAAACAAGGCCACATTTTCTCCCATGTTTTCTAAACCTAATTAAATCACTTGGGATCCAAAATCTCAAAGGATTTGATATTTTTGATCGGGGGAGAATTTGTGATTTAATAATGAAATTTGATAATAATTGATCGTTTTGATTCAGTTGTGCAGGCTACTCTCTCATATGTGCTAAACGCTTTCGAATCTCGAAGCATATATTGAGGGGGAGCATTTTATAAGAAAAGAAACTATCGAGGTGCAAATGCTTTTATGTTTTAACATAAAGTACCTTGATTGAGTTTTAAATGGTTTCTTAATGGCTTGTGTGATCGTGGATGTGCTTCAAACGAACTCTTGCCTCTATGTGATAAAATGATTTCAAATATCCTATGCACATATTGAGGGGGAGAATTTTACCAAAGAAATTCAAATGGCTTTTTTCTAAGGAAATTGTGATCAAGAAATTATTTCAAAGAAATTATTTCAAAGAACTCTTGCCTCCATGTGCCAAACAATTTTAAAATCATATGCACATGTTGAGGGGGAGCATTTCTAAAATGATCAAAACTATTAAGGTACAAAATGCTTTGATCTCGTATCACATGTACCTTGATTGTTTTTTCAAATGATTTTTCAATTGGTTTCATGAAGGAAAGAACAATACCAAAAGACCGACCAATTTACTTTATGCATGGTGTTATAAGGATGGTTAGGTTAGGTATTCGTTCCCATGATCTGCCAGAACCGGACGGATCTACCCAGGGACAATCCACTAGATAGTGTAGAGTCCTTAGGTATGATGAGAAAAAAAATGAGAAAAATGAGAAATGGGAAGAGTGCGGACTGAGACAGAGCTAGTACTGGAATAAACCCAACAAGGTTCTAGTTATGAAGTCTCGGTAAGCACTGAAGGGGTTGAAGAATGAAAAAGAATTGAAATGAGAAAAGGGTGAAAAGAAATAGCCCTCCAATTATTCAACCTTAGGTCAGTAACCGGGTTCAATACATATGCTACTGGTGGTTACTAAGGTAACACTGGTATTGAAGACAAGACGTCATGGACCCAGTGACGCACTGCACTACAACTTCCCAAACCACTCAAGTTCCTCTTAAAAGGGCTTGTTTCATTCTCACGGGGAACCGACATTATCTATCGACTTTCTCTTAGAGATTGTTGATATTGAAGAAGGAGACCCTCTCCCTAGTCTCTGGCACAGGAACCAAATATGCACAATTGAGTCTAGAGCCAAGAGATCATCCACAATATCTCATTAGGACACTAAATTAATGAAGACTTACTGTTTCACACAATGTGGAAAGTAAGAATATATATTGAGAGTCCTACGCATTATCCTTGTGGTTTTGCCAGAACATCTGAGTGGTATGTAAAAGTATTCACGATGAAGATGGAAATCCTTCTAGAGCCAACATCAAACAAGCTCTTGGTGGGTGACATGTGAGATCTTTTCAAAAGATCAAACTTGTGACAACTGGATAGAAACGATGGGGCGATTCACTCGTGAATCAACCTTGGTCCAGGAATGGATTTGACGAATACTTTTGGAAAAACCGTTCGATGTGCAAACCTTCTTTTCTCTAGCACGTCGAATGTGTACTTATGTTTTCAAATTCAAAAAGTATATCTGATTGAAAAATACTTTTAGAAAAACCGTTCGATGTGCGAATCTCTTCTTTTCGCTAGCACGTCGAATGTGTACTCATTCTCTAATACAAAAAGTATTTTGATTAAAAATTGATCTTTCTCATAAAACCTTCGTCGTATTGCAAAACTCTTTCTTCAAGCAATACGCGATTGTTTTTCAAATCATTTTTCATCAATCAGTGAATCTCAATTTGCTGGTTCACTCACTCCGTGTTGTCTTCTTTGAGACGTTCCGGTTTGAGAACAGCTAGAACAGCTGCGAAACCCTGTCAAGGAGATTCTTAGGAATCCTACCTGATCACAGGCAGTACTTGTACTGATCAACGGGGAACCGTGGGCCGTGTACCTCAATTCAACGAAAGTGATCAAAGACACTTTCGTGCGCTTTATTGCTAACTGTTGTTTGCAGGTACATTTGGACGGTTGCAGCTGATCAGAATTGAGGAGTCAATCCAAAGCCGCATGCTCACAGCATCCACACTTAAATTGAAGAAATCATGACTGGTGCATATCTACATAACCTGGCTCTGATATTTCTATACTATGCTTCTGCTACGCTGCTGCAAATATCATGAACCAGTAAAGCTTCCGCTACTCTGATGGAAAGATGTCATGATTCAAAAAGTGTGAGCATGTCGGTCCAAAAGTCACAACTTCACATGATGGCAACACAACAAAGGGTGATCCAGAGATTTACTGTGGCTGATGATCTCCATAAAGCTCGAAGATCATCAAAGATGTGGATCAGTTAAAGGCCTCCACTAAATGTACAAAATATGCGGACTATGAAGAGTCATTGCTAAAGCACAAAGATTGTGAAAGTGGAGAATTCAAGTCTACGAGCTCAAGAACAAAGTCAAGAATAGAATGCTAGGATTCGAAATGTAAAACATGGGGTGACCTCCCTTAGGGGGAGATTGTTAGGAATTAGAAAATTCCATAGTGAAGAGTCGGTCACCCCAAATATTATCTAGCATAAGTTAGCTCGTATATTTGTCGTTAGTTACGTTATGTATTGTTTTATTAGTTAGTTATTAGTCTAGTTTAGCATATTGTAACACCGTGGAGGAAGGAAGGGTCTTTACCCACTGTATCCCTGATCCACAGGCCGATAGGAGGTCGTGTATTGTGTAAGTATAAATACCCCTTCCATCCATGGAAGGGGTGGTGCTTCTCATTTAATCTAATCTTTCCTTTGTGTAAACCTCTAGCAAGAACACCCTCTCTCTCTCTACTAACTCTCTAACTATGGCAATCATGTATTTCCATCATCCAAGACCACCCGAATCATCAACACAATAAAAATAACGATCCTTCATGTAACAATCTTGACTCTTGTATAGATGAAAGAGGGAAAGGAAGCCTCCTAGCTTTCTTGGCCTTGTGCTTAGGGTAATACCCTTTTCTTGCTCTCGTCTCATCTCCTCAGCCGCGCATGGCATTTCTAGGGTTGACTAGGATTTAGCTTAGATGGATTAGGGAAGGTGACAATTTGCTTTCTAACTTTAACATTCAAAAAGAAAGGAAACACCTATATTGGTGTTTGTTCCTCTTCTGTATAAGTCGAAAAGAGAGAAGAGAGACTGGTAGGGTAGGAGTTGACCTTCAAAAAGATGGAAGAAGATTTCCATTTTTATGTTTCTCCTGTATGTGGCTCGAAAAGAGAGAGAGGGAGGGAGCAGATAAAGAAGAAACGTGGGTGAGAGAGTGATACAAGCTTTATCTCTTTTGTTTTATTATACAAAACAGTACAATCGGTACCCCGTGTTTTGTCGAATCCTCGAGTAAACGTACCTTCCCGGTACCCGAAAAATATAGGAATTATATTTTTGGAAACGATTTCTTAAACATAATAATATAACATTGTTATTACGTAGAACTTTGATTATAATTGTTTGCCGTTACAAATTTGGTGTCGGTATGCGTGCGGTGCAGTGATTTTCTAATTTCACGAGATGACCTCTCGTTTTATTTCTTAGATTATCAATGAATGATAAAAATGTATATTTCACTTATCTCAGTATTTATTTTTAGTTTTGTATGTTACTGCGTGTTGCAGTATGCGGGATAACTTCCCGAAACAATGCATTAAGCTTATGTATGCTTAAATTTAACATGGATAATAATAAATTACACATTTATTATATAGATACTTAGTGGACAAGTATCGTGTGTGCGGTGTCTTATTTTTAAAGAAACGAGATGACCTCTCGTTTTTAAATTTAAATATTGACAACTGTCAGAAAATAACCGATTTAAATTTGCTGACGTAATAAATATTGTTATAATAATCCGAAATTTTACGGGTTGTTATACTGTTGAAGTACACAAACACATGAGCGGCATTGTACAATCGAAGATCCCGAATTGTTTGAAGTATTGAAGAAAAGTGACGCACGTGATCAAGAAACACAAACTTAGAGAAAACATTGCCGAAACTTCCCAGGATAACCACGTAAATGCTAATCCTGAGGGGGTTAAATCAAAGGGAAAAAGAAAGTTCACGAGAAACACTTAAAACAATTCAACAACAATCACACAAAAAGTAAGCAACTACAACATGAATTTTGATTGTCAAGAAGGACATGCAAAGTTTTTGCTTTGGTAGAGTTGATGAGGATTTTTCAAGACGCATATCAAGCTTCGTGAATAAATGAGATGGTGGGAAAGCAACAGTGGTACAAGACCAAGACGGGACGTTTTTGAACCAAGACCTGAATAATCAACCCTTAGGGGGAGATTGTTAGGATTCGTCCTAGAAGTGTTATTATCTTAGGTCTTGTCTTTTGTAATAAGGTCTAAACGTTCTAGTTAGTTTAATATTTAAGTTACATAGAAGCGAGGTAGGCTAGAGATATTAGCAACTATGTAATAGAGACCGGCCCATTAAGGCCCAGTCTCTACCTCGATGTTAGTCCCACCTTTCTGTTAATTTTAACATATCTCTCACATATCTTAAATTTTAACATTGTATGATGATAATGATTGAAGGAATACCTATAAAAATGTTGATTGTGATGAGACTGTTAGTCTAGTTGTCATATCGGCTACCATTCGCATTGCGCTCACTCTAGAGGCATCTAGACATTGGATGTCAAAAATGCCTTTTTACACGAACATCTATCTAAGACGGTATACGTGTATCAACCGACAAACTACTTTTAATATGGTTTTTTTCATGGTTTCCCCTTAGCAATGAAGTAGGATATAAGTAGATATGTGTTTGACGAAACTAAAGTAAGAAAAATAGCTCAGATGTGAATGATACATGGATATTTTGAAAGTTCTTTTCAAAAAGGAAGAGGATGAAGATAAAAGTAAACATTAAGAAACTGAAAAAGATAAATATATGTCAAACAAAAGTTGTAAAGTAAATTAAAAATACGTAAAAGTGTAAATAGATTTGTCCGATTTTTACTCACCATAAGTTTCGATTAATGATTTTGTATATATAAATGTTAATGTTTACACATCTTTTGTAAATGGATTGAGATCCTTTCAAATTTATATGAACATGACCAGTAATATTCTCTCACAGTCAAAAAGAAAATCAGATTTTTCAGTAAGTTCCACTGAAGTAACATTACCGATCATATTCATTTGAATTTTAAAACATCTCAATCCTTTGTAAATATACATGTCGATGCTATAGGTTATAGTAACCGGCATCGACCCATTTGAATTCGGTTTGGTTTTCAAAACCATACCAAACCCTTTTTTCATCATATCTCATATGGTCATTGCAAAGGCCATAATCCAAGCACGTGTACGGCCCATCTCCTAAACCCAAAACGACACCGTTTAGACACCTCGTAATCCAAGCAAAAATCTTTTACTTAAACAAGTGCTGGTCCTAAAGTGCGCCAAAGACAGACATCGTCATGTCCTTTATCCTATCTTTCCGGCGAATCTCCGCCGTCGCCACCAACAACAGATCTATCTAATTTTTAAAATAATTAACACCCTTTTAGCTTAACCAACCTATAAGTTAAATCAAGTTCAGGTAATTATTCTATTTTATGTAATTTCATGAAATTTCATGAGATTAAGTTGGTTTAAGCTAATCTTGATGTGTGTCGTGTTTGATTCTTGTTTATTTGGTATTTTAGATGAAAAAAAGAATGAAATGAAATAAATTAAGATCAGCTGAAATTTTATTTTATTTTATTTTGATTTCATGTAATTAACTTGCTTTATGTTAAAATTGATGTGGGTATTGCTTGGTTTTGGTTAATTTTTTTGTTAAATGTGAAAATTTGGGAAATTGAGAAAAATTAGGTCAAAATTTTGATATGAATTAAGGATTTATTTTACTTTATGAAATTAAGTTGCTTTAATGTAATCTTGATGTGGGTATTGTTTAGTTTTGGTTGATTTTGTGTTTTATGTGAAAACAATGAAGGTCAAAATTGGGTATAAGATAAATCAAGATGATGTTAATTATTGTTAATTTTCTTTAATTTGTTGAATTGAACTTGCTTTATGTTAATCCTGATGTGGGTATTGTCTACTTTTGGTTTATTGTATGTTTTAGGTGAAAATTTTGGGAAATTAGGGATCTGTGAAATTATGGGTGATAATATGAGTGATGATATGGTTATGGATCTTGATTTGAATTTAGAGCCTTTAGTGGACCCTGCACCAGTGGTAGCTCCACCAGTAACGTCCTTTGCTTATGCGCCTTTGTGGAATGAGCTAGAAACTGCACATGGTATCGAGGATCGAATTAGGCAGTTAGAAGCGGTTACGGCTAGGGCTAGGGCTAGACAACGATGGCGGCACGCGAGAAATAATCCGGAGAATAGTTATATGGGAGGAAATGGTAATGAAGATGAGAATGCGAATGTTGTTGTGGATGTTGAGGACGGGACGGTTAATGGAGAACGAGGGAGAAGTGGTAAGAGGGATATAAGCCAGCTAGCGAAAGCATTGGAAATGGATTTGGATTCGAGTAAGACTGATGAAGGCGGAGGTGAGGTTGATGAGAGTGGGGGGTTCTTTGATTGTAATATATGTTTGGAAATGGCGAGGGATCCGATTTTGACTTGTTGTGGTCATTTGTTTTGTTGGAGTTGTTTTTATCAGTTGTCGTATGTGGATTCTAGTGCGAAAGAGTGTCCTGTTTGTAAAGGTGAAGTGACTGATTCTAGTATAACGCCGATTTATGGGAATGGGAAGAATCAACCGGTTTCGAAGTTGGAGTCTGGGGTGAAAATACCTCCACGGCCTCGTGCTAGGAGGGTAGAAAGTATTAGGCAACAAAGGGTTGTTAGGGGGATATCGCATATTCCTGTGTCGGAAGCGCTTAGACGGATTAGGATTGGGATTGGTTCAATTGGGGAAAACCCTCTTCTTCAGGGAATTAATGGTGTAGGGTCGGGTTCTGAAAGTACACCATCATTGTTGCATACTTCAGAGGCTGGTGGTAGTCGTCGACTTCGTTCTCGTCCGTTTTCTAGGGTGATATCTGAAAGTGCTGCTTCTCTGTCGTCCATTTCGTCTGCGTTGAACAACGCAGAAAGGTTGGTTGAGGATCTTGAAACTTATATTAATGATCGTCTTTTGAGGAGGACTGCAGAGGCACAACGTGTTTTCCCAAGTAATTCAGAAATTAATAATTTTCTTGCTAATACTGCTGAGATTCAAGAACCGGAGCCTCAGAATGCAGAGATGAATGCAGACATGCCACTGTCGTCTTCATCTCAAAGATCTGTGGCTACTACTGTTGTGCATGTGGATAACTTGTCGACAGACAGTGTGGAGATTGATTTGACTATATCACATCCATCCTCTTCCTCTTCCAGAAGGACTACTGTTTCAAGGGCTTTGAGTTTAGAAGGTGGAACGTCACGGGAACTCAGGAGGAGACGTATGAGGTGATATTCATGTCTCTTAAAAAATGAAAAACTGGTATGAATGTATGAACATTGTTGCCTAAGATTTACATCTAGTCATGTTGTCATTACATTGATTTTTCATAGTTTACTACATGTTTTAGATTTTAAGAATGTTATCTGAGTCTTAGTTTGTCTCGATCAGCATATCATGTGTTGTACCGTGTCCAGATTTGGAATATTGTAATACCTGATTTATTGCTTATACAAAGTGTCAGTTTCATCACTGTTGCTGTTTTACATTTGCTCATGGCAGCTACCAGTAATATACAAGCCTTTAATCCATATATTTCTTGTTATATTGTGTATTCCATTGCTAGTCGATAATTTCATGACCTAATCCAATAACAAGCTGGTTATAAAGTTTCGAAAAACGTTGATTCTGTTTTCTGTTTCATTTTCTTATTTATTTAAATGAAAAATCTACCATTCGAGACCTCATAATCTATACTATGGTACCTCCTCTCAGTTAAGTACCTCTAGTTCCCAGTTTCTTTGATATCTGTTACTTGGTATAATGAATGAGCCATTGGGAAGATGTCTGTCTATTGAGGATAAAAATTAAACCATAGGGCTGCTAACATCACAATGACAATCATGAGCTACTCAGAATTAGAAGTTTGTTCATATCTATTCTATTTTTTATTTTTTATTTTTTAATATAAAATTGATCATGGAAGTGATGCTTGAAGTTTGTTCATAACTAGAAGTAAGGCAGAAGTTTTGCACTGGTTCTGTGAGACTCGGAACAGATGTAACCATACAATAGTCATTTGAGGCCCTCTTCTTGAATCGAGCTTGTGATCAACTGATCATAAAAATGTGTTTGTTCTGTGACTGTCGTTCCTGTTAGTGGCCTTAGATTTCTAGTTTGGCTCATCTCAACTACAATTGTGTGCGAGTTGGTAATGGTATAGCCTGACTTAACATGACTTGACCTGACATGGCCGGCTCGACCAGTTAAGCTTTAATTTTGCAAGAAATCCCGTTTTAGTTGATCATGAAGCCCAAGTTACAAAACCTGCTTAAGACTGTCTACCCAATCGGTCAACTCGTTAATCTAATGATTAGTCTGGATTCTGTCCAACATGCTTCTCCTAAACACAGTGTGTTAAGAGTGGCTATCATGCTAGCACACATGATTTTACAGATATCTTTTATTTTGTTATCATCAAAGGGGGCCATTTGGTACAAGGAAAAAGTTTAGGACAGGCAGACATGGGGTGCCCAAGTATATACTAAAAGAGATGTGGTTTTATGGTCACTTGGTTCTGAAACATTTAAGGATATTTTTGTCAAAAATGTCGTCTCTTTCGATGCATTCAGACCTTGAGAGTAAACTCCTTGGTCACATGTTCTTGTATTTAATTTTGTGATGTGTGCCTCTATTCTGGTATGTTTTGAGTTATAATCTTACACTTGTGGGGTTACAATTTCGCTTTTTCTGACAAATAAAATTCCTTTGTAAGTTTGATCCTTCGCTTTAACTTTTAATGCAAAGCAGGATGTTTACTATTTGGACAAAAGCAGAATTAATCTCTCTAACTGATTCGGATTTTTGGTTTTTCGGATTGGTTTAGAACAAAACCGATTTAATATCTCTAACTGATTCGAATGTTTGGTTATTCGGATTGGTGTTAAACAAACCGAATCACCATCTCTAACTGGTTTGGTTTTTATAGCAACAACCGAATAGTTCAAAACCCGAATAATAATCTATGTTTGATTGTTTGTCTTTGAACCCTTAAATATTGATGTCGTTACTATACTTACTCCAAGAATTTCCGCGCCTTCGCCTTGCACTTTAAGACCATTCAGATTTGAGATGGCCTGGACGGCTCGGATCCATAGTTCAGAATTAAATCCAGTTTGATTCATCTAATTCAAGTTGGATCAAACCGATCCATCTGTTTGTCTAAACAAAAAACTTTTTAGAAAGAACAAAATAAGAGAATAACCGTGTATTACTTAGCATGTTAACTCTTACAGTAAAAAAATTTTACACGGGTTGGGTTGATCTACAACAGTTTCTTAAAACTACACACAGTAAGTATGATATGGCCAACTTTTTGCTAAAAAAAATAATTTAGAATTATATGTGACTTTCATGTTTCAACTGGTGACTGTTATTCCATAAATTCTAAGCTACCTTTTGTTTGATGTATGGTTTCAGATAATAAGATCACTTAATTTATGTATAAGGCAAATAAATAATGGGTTAGTTACCTTAAAGTCACATATCTAAAAGATTTTTCCAGAGGTATCACATGTCCTCAAAGATGTTTCCAACTAGAACATCTCAAAGTCAAACGACCTATCTGTCATGTCATGGTTATGTTTGGCGTGCGTTATTTTATAGCATTTTGAAGCGATTAACGTTTAAAATATAAAGCTTATTCAGGAAGTAACAAATAGCGTTATCGATTTTGTTTAAATGTTAGTTTTACAAATGCTACTTAAAAAAACGGTAAAACATAAACGCTGCTATTTTCCGCTACAGCTTCCTGCTACCGAATATTTTGCTAAATAGACAAAGTAAAATCTTTTACAGATTAAGGGCAGCCTTAAGAAAACATACTTTCAAATTGGTCAATTTCAAAAATGATACTGTAACTTTCAAGACGTTTTTTTCGTAAAATGTTTTTAGGACTTATCTTGGTAATCAAAGTTTTAGACAATAGTAATGAAAGTTGAAAATATAACAGGTCATAGCAAGGATGTGAATAACGCCTCAAAAGTCATGCAGAGGCACTATCCAATTCTCACCCACAAGATGACTCAAATTATTTAAATCCTACTATGATTGAAACCAAATTACGCAAACTCTGCTAAAAATAGCTACACTTTCTGCATTTTTAACAAATATCAAGTAAAACAAATCATCATACAACAAAGTTACCAAAATTCAAACAATTAACTACTCCATCACTTCGATTATCCACTCCGAAGCTCATTTTCACCATGAGCAAAATGACACCTATCACCAAAAGTACACTGCCCCTTGAGAAAATTATCGCACATCTTTGTCTTGATATTATTTCTTCCACCTGGCTGCTGCTGCTGAAATCCACCTCCTTTTCTTCCTTCATTTGCACCACCAAGGTTCATGATTATCTCTTGAACCATCGCACTAGCCTCTTTTATCTGATCAAAGCTTCCTTCAAGTTCAATGTTCTTTTGATTTGGATCAGTCTCATGGTCTCTTACGTGAAGCTTTACCCCAGTAACCCTGCATATCTGCTTTGAGTGGACCCCACCTTTGCCTATAACAGGTCCAGCGAGTGAAGATTCAATGCTTATCTTGGCTGTGGCAGATTGACCAAAGTTGGCTGCAGCAGGTGATGGTTCAAACCGACCTTGGTAGCCACTGTAGTTCATTGGGCCACGAGGGTTTTCATAAGATGAAAATGATGGTCTGCCACCCATCTCAGCCTCACTGTGAGCAAAACGACATTTGTCACCAAAAGTGCATCCTTCTGGGGTGTTGATTCTGTTGCAAAGCTTGCTTTTCGTTGGAGGAGCAGGACCATCAGTAAATGGTTGCTGCATTGGCGGCTTTCTACTAATGGGCCCACCCATGTTTGTAAACTGACTTGCAGCATTGTAGCCACCAGGAATATAGTGCGAGAAATGACATCCTTCACCAAATTGGCACCCAGCAGTACTGCATTAACCAAGAAAGAATTTTAAAAACCATTAAAAAGGCAACATCCTTTTTCCACAAAAAAAGATTGAAGATACTATAAAAAGAAAAAATATGCTGATGGTTGCAAGATTATTAACAAATAAAAATAATGCTAACAGATAAAAGCCATAACAAGAAAAACACAATTATCATCACTTGACTTGTTATTGAAGAAGGCAATGACAATCAAATAACTTGACAAGGTACCACTGATTCAAATATAAATGATAAATCAACAAGCAACTATAAAAGTATTCTTTGAGATTCCACCATTTCAATGCATTGCTAAAACATATAAACCTTATCAGATGACAGCTATCAAATTTCAACCAAGCTATATGTATTGAAAATGTAGTAGAAGCTGATTCTGGAACTTCTAAAACAACAGTAAAATCACTCGAATTCAGCAGGCATAAAAAAAGTACACCACTTCTGTATTTTTACTAGGGCTGAGCATCGGGCCGATCCCGACCCGGACCGATCCCGACCCGGCCCGAATCCCGACAAGCCGGCAAACACAAACCGACTCCCGACCCCGACAAGCCCAACAAGCCCGACTAACATGATTCGAGACTCGGGATCGGGACGGGATTCGGGATTTTATCGGTTTTGTTTGTTGTTTTTTGGTTTTCGGCCCGTCCCGACCCGATCCCGACAAGCCCGAAACCCGACTAACCGGAAAACACAAACTGACTCCCGACCCCGACAAGCCCGACAAGCCCGACTAACATGATTCGGGACTCGGGACGGGATTCGGTCGGTTTTGCTCACCCCTAATTTTTACTATATGATTGTGGATGAGGACGGTCATTATGGTGTCTTAAAAACTAGCTAAAACCCCAAAAAGAGGACCAGCTAATCCCACCCTTCCAAGTAGGCTAACAAAGATAGTACTTGGATTAAACAAAAAGTACTGTGGAAGTATAAAGACAGAATTACGAACAGAAACCATTTGTTACACATTAACGATGGCTCTAGTCTGGATAGACAGTATGATGTTCAGAGCAATTAAAAATGGATCTTGAATATCCATATCTAAAGCAATCCAACAACATCCCAAAAGGCATAACTCCAAAAAGTGACAGTAGTTTTATCTCTCATAAAGACAGTGTTAACAAAGGAAATATCCCTTTCTTTTTCTAAGGTAATATTTACGAAAAAATCTTTTTCTCTAAAGTAAAAAGTGAAGGTCATTCATTAACCCATGAATACCATCTCTATAAAAGACAGCTGCAAATGAGACACATCATAAAGCACTATAAGCAGCTCAGCTTAAGCAAGGCAAGCCACTTTGACCACTAAGATAGGACAAGCCTTAAAGTGTACGAGAAACGTGATTTAAAGATATGAGTAGCACGTTGATCATGAACAATAAAATTCTATGTAGAAAAGCAAAAGCCTGGCTACTAAACATCTTTCTAATAATATACTAACAAAACCAATAAAAAGAACAAAAGAAGTCCATTCTAGAGCACTTAGCCTACATTTGGTATGCCTCAGCATCTTCAATTGATTCTCGCCCAATTGGTTGGACCATATGTGAGACAATTTCTTAGTCAAAATTGTATATAACTGGACATCTATAAGCTAACAGTGATATTATGTTTAAATGACTATCAATGTCCAGTTATTCACCCCAGGCCTATGATGGTACAAGCCTTGATCAATGTTGCAACTTTTACTGCACTAAACATTGCTTAATTTGCACTCAAATTGAATCACATGGTCATATTTAGACGTTATACAAGTTTCTAAAAAATTCATACAATTTTAAACAATTATCACATAATTAATCTCTTGTATAGGTTAAGATTATTAACCTGAAAAACTTCATGCATGGCTTTGATTTGCTTCCCACACCAGGTGAAAACGACTCCATTTCTGTTGCACAAAATTAATTACTTTGTTACGGTTCAATACTTACGCAACTTTTTTAATCTTAACTTGGTCCAAGTTAAGTCAACATTCAAAACCATGTCATTATAATCGATATCCAATAACCCTATACTCCTAATTCAACAAAAATTAGTTCACTTGCCAATAAATAAAGAAAATTTTATATATATTATATACTCACCGTTTTCCCAACCATTCCTTATTTTATACACAAAAAATAAGGTCACAACTCAGTAGAAAGAATCGTCAAAATTAATAATTCGACAACACAAAAAAACGCATATTCCATCGCTGTGTATCGTAAATTTCTCCGTAATCCAATTTTTCAACCCTAATAAATTCCAATTTTGTTTGTTAATATTTAATTCAACAAAAATAAATTAGCCACTAAATATTACTAGTTTATCAATATAAACTACACTTGATACTAGAAAACAACCTAAACATTATAATAAAAAAATTAATAATAAGAAATCAAAAAGTGAAAACCTTCACGAGATCTTTTTGGAGCTCCGTTTCTGCCCCTGTTACGCGCACCGAAATCCATTGCGATATAAAGAGATTGAGCAGAAAACGGTTATCGATTCGTTTAAGATAGTGAAAAGTAAAACCCTAGGTCTAGGGTTTCAAAGAGGGAAAATAATTGGTGTGTTTGGCGGACACTCGGAAAATTTTCAGATTTAAATCAGAAGTTTTCTAGTTTTGGGAATATGGGGGAGTGGACTTTATTTATTTGGGCCTTGTCCAGCCCATGGGCCTGGCCTATTTTCATTCTGATATTAAATTTGGAGGCTTTTGCATATATATCCTTCCAAAAATGTAAAATTGCATATATATCCAAAGCATGCATAAATATCATTGTAAAATGTGCATAAAAAACTTGTACAAAGGATATATATGCAATTATTCACTTTGGGAGGGATATATATGCATTTTTGCCTTAAATTTGTGTGCACTTATTTTCAAATCCATGATACTCGTTGTAGATCAAAAATGCTTCGTTCGTCTCATATTAAATAGAGAAATGCAAAAGAGATTATGTTCAAGAGTTGCAGAAGAGAAACCCTAATACAACAGTTCTGATGAATGTGGAATTTCCTTCAGATGATGCTCTTCCAACAAGAGAATTTATGTTTGTTTAGGTGCATTGAATGAAGGATTTAAAGCCTGTTAGAGACGGTTGTTAGGGCTAGATGATTTTCATATTGATGATCCTTTGAAGGGTCAACTTCTAACAGTTGTGGGAATTCAAAAGGTACTCTTTTAAACTGGTACTGAACCAAGTCCCTCTGTTTTTAAACAAACACTAAATATATGTGATTTTATGCAGGATATCATTGTAGCTTTAAGAGAAGTTTTTCCAAATGCAGAGCAGAGATTCTGTCTTAGAAGTATTCATGAGAATATGAAACTTCAATGGAAAGGTAGGGCCTTCAAAGACCATCTGTGGAGATGTGCAACACCCTCAAGTGTTGTAGAGTTTGAGAAAGCTATGTTTGCTTTCAAGATATTTAGTCAACCTACCCATGTTTGATTAAGTAAGATACCACCAATTCATTGGTCAAGGTCACAGTTCTCATGTAAGTCATTTGTCTGTGTAACTTAAGTGGTATATGTTAATGCACTATGAAATGTATGAGTAATATAACTTTATTTGTATTGTTTAGGGAGACCTCATTTTGATGTGTTACTTAATAACATGTGTCTAAGCGTTTTATGAGAAAATAATTGAGGGTATAAACAAACAAATTATTACAGCCTTAGAATACATCAGGGACAACTGTATGAAGAGAATAATGCATGTTGTCATGGTGATTGAGAAGAGTAATGGGCCACTAACACCAACTGCACAACACATGTTAGATGCTACTAAGAAATAGGTTGTTAAGTACAATGTTTTATGGAGTGCAGGAGATAAGTTTCAGGTTAGTGGACCATAGGGAGACCAATGTGTAGTTAATGTTGTAGACAAGTCTTGTACTTGCAAAAGATAGGAGATAACAGGTTTACCATGTAAACATGTTGTTGCTACCAATTGAAATATAACTTAAAATGGACAACAAGTAGGAGCTGTGGAAACATGGACTCATCCTTGTTACTATCTTAACACTTGAGAAGCAACCTACAAACATCATGTCCAGCTCATTAACTAGCAATGAGGATTAGGAAAAATCATATGTTGTTAGGATTTAGTAAATTCATATGGAAGTGTCGGTCACCCCAACTATAGTCTAGCATAAGTTAGCTCGTAGACTCAACGTTATTTAGTAAGTTTATATTAGTATAAGTAACACCGTGGAAGAAGGACGGGTCTTTACCCACTGTATGCCTGATCCACAGCCCGAATGAGGGCGTAGGAAAGTTGTATAAATAGCCCTCTCCCCACAAGGGAGATGGTTGGATGTTCAAAGTAATCTAAATGTGCAATTTTTGTTTCTCTCTCTAAAACATCCCATCCTCTCTCTTTCTCTCACTAGACTCACGTCCCAAAGCACTAATCATTTGTGGTGTTATGATATAAATCTTACAATTGGTATCAGAGCCCATGGTTTGATTAGCTAGGTTGTATGTGCATTTATCTTGGTGGTTTTAGATTGAAAAGTTGGTTTTGGAAGGTTTTTGGACTCATAAGTGGCTTCCTTTGATTCTCATGTTTGTGATGTTAAAGTAAGTGGTTTTAAGATAGTTATAACCTTCTAGGATCAAGTTGTGCAAAAGAAACCAAGTAAAAAAGTTCAAAAGGGTGAATTTTAGGTGGTTTTAGGTGAAAAAGTGACTTTATTCTTGACTGCGATTTGACATTCGGACAGATTTCTTGGGTGCGTTTTGTCCTGGCGAAGCTGCGATTTGATTTGGGTTGAACTGCGTTTTGATTATTATATTAATATCGGGTTGCGATTTGTTAGGAAAAGGACAATAGTACGTAAACTGTTGAAAGCGACTTGCGATTTGTCACTGCATTTTGGACAATATGTGTTTTGTCACTGCGTTTTGTCAAGGACTGCGACTTGTTATTCCTGCGTTTTTTCAAGGACTGAGACTTGTTATTACTGCGTTTTGTTAAAAACTTGTGACTTGTCACTGCGTTTTGGTTTATCTGCGATTTGTCAAGTGTTGAATATTTTATCACTGCGACTTATACTTTGATTCAAACGTCACCAATTTACAATTAAACTAACAATTCACCTAATCCAAACATTCCAGTATCCCTTTTAACATACAATCACTAATCATTGAATCGATCCAACTTTTATCATAACACGTTCAAATTAACAATATCATGTCTTACACTCCTGATTCAGTGATATCGGAAGTACTTCAACTATACGATGCTATAGACAACCATAAGGGTATTAGCTACACTGAACGGTTAAAGATGATTGAATCAACCAATGATGATGTGAGATCTTCGTGCTCAGATTCAGAAGAGAAAGAAGTGCACCAGTTACAGTTACAACATGTTCTTGCAAAGGAGAGTTGCGTTGAACCTTATCGACAACTTCATTCACACCTCACGTTACTTCGAACTGAAGACAGATACACCATGGGAATTGAACGAGTAGTTAATGCACTTTTCCGTCAAGAATTATCGACATTCACGGGCACATTGTTCTTGAACTTAGAACAATTGGAACAACAACTTGACAGAGAAAAGGTTCAAGATGTCGGTTCTAAAGCTGCACTTCAGGTGATCAACAAACAATTTCAGTCATTCTTCAATGGTGAATACACTTTGGATTATGATGATCATATGACTGAAAAGTGTTTCACGAATCACACTGGGATGGAAGCAAATGTATTCAGGGAAACATTAATCCAACTCATGGATAATGTAAAGAGGTATATTGAGGAAGAAGCACTAAATGATGACAAGATGAATGAGTGTCGGGTGCAATCGAGAGATAGTAATGTTGAGTCAGGTAAAGTTTCAGTTGAAGGATCAGGGGTTGCAGAAATCAGAGGATCAGAGATAGACATAATTGATACCAGTTAGGGCTGAGCATGAAAGGTTCAAAACTGAACCGGACCGACAAAACCGACCGAACCGACAAAAACCGAACCGATCCGACAACCCTTCGGTTCGGTTTCGGTTTCGGTTTCGGTTTTTTTACAATTTTCAGTTTCGGTTCGGTTCGGTTCGGTCCGACCCAAAACCGACAAAAACATGCACAAACATACGTAAACCGGACCGAACCGACGGACCCGACACTAAACCGAACCGAACCGACCATATTCGGTTCGGTTTCGGTTTAGGTATTTTATGGTTTTCGGTTTTCGGTTTTGTCGGTTCGGGTCGGGTCGGTTCGGTTTTGGACCGACGCTCAGCCCTACAACCAGTTGTTCAGTGACGCATATCAAACAAGTGGTGGATGCTGCTATCAGACAGATAAATGAACAGGTGCCACATTCCGAGGTATTCTTAACTGTTCAACATGATGCATCAACCAAAACACTTGTACAAACTGATCACGATACTGAACGTGACTTTGATAAATGTTCTGTGACTAAGGCTGAGTCTGTGATAAAGTGTTTCAAACAGATTTTCACAACTTGAAAAAACATTGCATTTCACTTGAGATTGCAATGCAAAGTAAAGAAGAAAGTTTTCAATTTTACAAACCATGTAAAAACCCGGAACTTCCTGAATTTCGTGAATTTTTGAAATTAACACTTTGAAAGCTCAGCTTCAAGACAAATACTTGACCATTTACAATCTAAAGAAACATATTTCTGTCCTGAATGATAAAAGTATTATAGTCAAGGCTAAACATGACATCGATGTAATTAATTCAAAAAAACATCGAATTGGAACTTTGTGTGGCTAGATTACTTAAAGAAAATGAGCCTTTCAAAAGGCATCACATAGACCTAATTGACTCTGTCAAAGAAGCTAGAACTAAGTCTTTGGAATAAACAAACTCTTTGATAGGCAAAATTGATGAACTCAAAGCTCAACTTCAGGATAAGAGTTTGCCATTCATTCTAATACCGTGTAATTTGTAATAGACGGAGACTCTAGAGACGATTTGAGCAAAGGAGGTTGTAGCTATTCCAGATTTACCAGAACAAAGAAGATGCTTCCCTTCTACGTACATCTGCAGCTTCCCATAGCCGAAACATCTTCTTCAAATGTCTTCATTTTTTTATATAACTCACGAACGTCTGTAGTTATTTTTATTCCTTTGGTTGCAAGGTTATGTGAAAATAAATAAATAAATAAATAAATCTATGCTTCAAGAGATTGATGCGCCAAATGTTGAAGCATTTTTCCGTTGGGCTGGTCTTGATGGCTTGCACGTGCCACTCTTCCTTGTCCCTAGCTTTGAAGTATGCTACAAACATTAAAGAACCCGTTAGAAGGAGCCCCGAGGCCGAAGCCCCGAGAACCACCCTCCGACAGTCAAGTCAGAACCTCGTAGGTACAGGATTTAGCATATATGCATAAGCATGTTATGTATGCATTATGATGTGTCAACATGTATGAGATGTGTATAATTCTGTGATGTAAGATGTGGTGTTATCCCAGGACCAGACTCCGGCATGAGAGTAAGTAGGGGTTCAGTTTAAAGGTATGGTATAAATGTGTGTATGTGAAAATGATACCTTTTTACCAATTACTGTATGCGTGTTTATACTCCTTAGTGTCACTATCTGGTCGCTGGCCATGTCACTTTCTCTGGGACCGTTGGTGTTGTCAGGGCTGACATTGTCCCTGACACTGTCCTTGACGTCATCTCTGACACCCAGGAGAATGAGACGAAGTGTGTCCAGGATAAACGCCAAATGTACTGTCAGGTCAACGATCCCTTCGGATATGGATCTTTCGGTATGCTGATCCTTCAGGTATTAGGTCCTCCGGCTATTGAGCCGATGGACCACATACGTCGTCAGATAACAAGTCTATGACAATCATCATTGTCATCATTTATGTCACAATTCCCAATTTCCGGTCATTTTGCAAACTTTAAAACTTTTTACTATTCATCTCGGGAATTTACTATTCATCGGTTGCTATTCATCATTTTACTATTCATCATTTTTGAAGTCGAACTGATATTTTGAGAGGTTATTTCAAAAATGTTACTATTCACAAAACACTATTCATTCCCGGAGAAAAATTTATATTCATGATTTTTATTCATCATTTATCGTAAACTAGGTTTACGAGTGTCAAATTCGCGTAACCGTAAGGGTTTAGCTGCGTATTCATGAAAAATCATTGAGGACACTTCATATAGACTAGAGTTAGTCTACATATCATCAGTAACGTCATCATCATATTAGTTCATGCATGGGTTTGCATATCTCATTAACGTATATTTTCCTATTAAATAAACGCTATCGCACAATCATTTATTTTGAATAATTGATCCGACACTTCCAACAATTATCCTAATATATTTTTATACTCATTTTAAGACTATAAAAATTATATTATTCAGAGGTCAATTTTATCCAGCACATATGGATGTCTTGGATATAACTCTTCCACAGACACTCCATAGTAAGCTACCTCATACTCTGCATCTTCAAGCCAATTTTTCCTCTCCCATTCCTCTTCAATTCTTTAGTACATTCTCTCCTCTTCCAAAAACTGCTGGAATGCTTCTTCATCCAACCTGGCCTGCTCTTCATTTTCATCCAAATTTGTGCGTTCTTCTTCTTGCTCGTAAAGTGCATCATAAAACTCTTGTTCCATAGTCTTCCTTATATCCTCTTCATCCATCCACTTCAAAAGTAATACATTTGCACATCAACTAGAATGTAAACACACTAGAACAATCGTTATACAAATGACAATTAAATGAATACCTGTTGCCTTCTGCCATCACAATGCCTTTTTCTACCTCGAACCTTACTTTCCTTTGTTGGTTTTGGTACCTGATCCTTGTGACAGCTAGACTTATTATGTCCAACAGTTTGACAATTGGAGCATTTTATCTGTTTACGAGCTCTAGATTTACCCATTTTGACTCAATTTCTCTGAAAGGGTTTGGTTTATGTATTTGAATTCAAATTTGTGGTAAAATGTGAGAATAAAGTGCTTGCTATAAGTTAATGCAAGACAGGATAGGGGACTAAAACCTGTGTCCCATACACTCTAATTCTGTTTGACCAAGGACCATAGTTCCACCAACACCCAATACAATCAAAACCATATAACAACTCTCTTAGACGAATACAACAATTAACAACATAATTAACGAATTAAAACACTAGAACATAACATATAGATTCATTAACTTCATATTAAAACACTAGAACATAAATATTCAGTACATATTTTTCCAAAACAAAAAAGGGGAAAACATAACCATAGCATTTCCTTCTCAACACTTCCTAAGATGATCAAGGAAGTTGTTCCTGTCACACACCTGTGAGTGTGTCTGACAGATCATCCTCCTTATCTCCAACGCATTCAAGACATTAGCCTTTTGCCTGTTGCGAAGATCCTGGATAACCTTGTAGTTCATCACCGTTGTTCGAAAGCCTTCGATCTCAGAGATGTATTGTTGGGTTTCCTTCATACCCCGAATCAAGTCAGTCAAAGTGTTTTGGAGTCCTTTACCAATTTTGATGTCCTTATCGTTTTCTCTCTTATAAAAGAGAGAAATCGAGTCAAACATGTAGTCGGAGTTCGAAGATTTGGCGAGTTCTTCAAGTAGTGGGAAGTCAGCCATTGGGAGGTTGTTTCTTGTGATTGTTGGTATGCAAATGATATAGTGTATTAACCAATAAATACCAAAAACAACTGGACGTTCCAAATTCAGGGACTAATTGTGACATTTTAAACAGATAAAAAGTCAAGTTTGTGTGACAAAAAATACGCGGGAATTTTAAGTGCAAAAAACGGCTGGATGGCCAAATTGAGGGACCAATTGTGACATTTTAAACCTAGTACCCTGCAACTTGGCCTTTTGCCTTCCTTGATACGCATATACACAATTAATGTGTTTGGAATCACGAATAGAACCCAACTAACAAGATCCGAAACCATAAACACTATCATATTAACCCGGCCCATTTAACAAAACCCATTCAAAACGAAACCTAACATACATCCACACTCACGTACTGAAACACACATCTAGTCAAACCCATTCTTAAAAAAACAAAAAACTAAGAATGAAGGACAGAAGCATATTCGTCTCCACGTTTAAGGATGTCAAGGAAGAAGAAGAAGGTGAGGTCCTGTTCAGAATCCACTATAATGGGGTTTTTTATTATAGCCCACTCAGGTATGAACGAGGTTCATTAATTAATTTGTGTGCCTTTACCAGTGATAGGGATATATTTAGTTCAAGCCTTGATAATGTGTTATCAGAGATTAATGAACAAAAATGGGCGTTGTTTTTCTGTGATCCTAAACAATCCCTATAAAATGGTTTGCATTTGATTCATATTGATTTTGATGTTCATACTTTGTTTGGAATGGCTGAAACAAATGACTCAGTTGATATCTTCATAGCCCACAAGCCCCAAAAGTTAGCACAATTTTACTTAAAAAACATCTGTTTTGAAGTTGTGGGTTGGGTAGAGCAGGATGCTAACTTTAGGATGCTTAGTCAAACACCTTTTAGGACTAGAAGTCAATGGCAGAGGATCGATAAGAAAAAAATGCAGGGGAGTGGAACCAGGACACCAAGAGTGAAAGGAGGGGTAGTAATCAAGGACGAAGAAGGGGTTGTAGCTAAAAAAAGGGACAAAATTAAAGGAAATGGAAAAGGAAAGATGGTTGATGAAGAGGAGGTTTTGCCCAGAAAAAAAGGGAGACAAGTTGTTCAAGAATTTAAGCGAGGTTTAGACGGGAAGGGGAAGGCCAAAATGGTTGAGTTTGTAGGGTTTGATGTTGAGAACTTGCCTGGGTTTGACTTGGAGGGGAAGGCTGAAAGGCTTGGTGGTGCTGCTGCAGATGTTTCAAGCGGTGTTAAGACACCCTTTCGGAGCAAAGAAAAGATTACAAACTGCGTCCTAGCACTCTGTCACACCCCCAAAATATCGCAGCGAAACGATAGTGTCTTTGGGGTATGACTTCATAGCACAAAGTATGGATACAGAAAACGACCTCTAAAATGAGACGTTTTAAAATGTTTACCATTCGATTAAATAAAGTTAAAGTTTACTAAACACGAGATCCCAAAGTTTGATAATACATAAAGGGTTACAAAACATGTCGAATGGTAATAGATAAAAACACAAGACTCCAATGTATGCCATGTGACCCAAAAGCTCCATGAAATGCTATCGCCTTACGACCTGAGATAAACATGCTAAAAAGTGTCAACACAAAGGTTGGTGAGTTCATAAGTTTGTTGAAAATGATTTGAAAAAGTCTATAAAGAATGTTGATGCAGCAAAGGCATTGCAAATCCATTCAGTTCCGAGTTCCGCCCATACAAAACCCGCAACCTATGTGTTCACAACCCATTGCCTAATATAGAATTGTCAGCCTTGTTTGTAAGTAGGACATATGTGCATACGATATATACATGTACTTAATGCAAAGAATCACAGCCAACTGAACCTCTTGACAAGTCTAAATTGTTTGTTGTGTCTCATTGAATAACATATTATATTCACCCCAGGTCACGTCATCAAGGACCCAAGGGTGGGGGCGTCAGCCCGATAGTACTATCAATACCTCTCCGCCGGCTCCCGCAGGAGTTAACCAGTTGCTAAAGTATGTATGTTGAAGCATAATTGAAAACAAGTTTAGCACATTAAGGCACATATCGCAATAAACCACACATAATGTCCAAAGAGTATAAGAAGTATAGTGTAACACAATTGTATAAATGGTTTGAGTATTCGCAAGAGTAAAAACAAGTATTTAAGCATGTATCTCCCCCAAAGAGTTTGTAAGAATTTAAACGAGTAAAAGTGGGGTATGAACTCACCTGGTATGATTGATATGCTAACAAAATGAAGTGCACGAAAATGAGGCTCGGAAACTATCCGCGACCTAAAATGAATGATGTGCTCTAATATAAGTCATGAAACAATGTCGTGCATGCAAACTCATATGATATCCATACCACTTGTACGTTTTGGAAATAATGTTTATCGTCAAATTATATGTTTATGACATTCTGTCGTATTAAAAATACTTTACAAGTAGTTACGTTGAAACAACCTCCTATGATAGTCGCAAAATGGTGCACATCGAGTGTTAGGAAACGAACTCAACAATTTTGGAAAGCTTGTATCATTATCTCAAAGTTTTAGTATTTAAGTTTCCATCCTAGAGGTCTCGATCACAAAGAAAAATGTAGGTTAAGTATGGTACTTTAGTCCAAAAATATAGTTTAAGGGTGGTTTTCGGCCAAGTGTAAGCGACCGTATATTATTCGTTATAACTCTGCTAGACAAACGGTCGGACATTTTGGAAAATAGGCTAGGCGAACTTACTTTTACTAGAAGACATCACTTTATAAAGAGTTCTACATTAATGTTAAAAACGTCCTCCAACATGGTGACTAGTTTGACGTAATACTTGCCTATTAGAATTAATATAGTTTTTCTTATATAATAATGTTACGGCAACTTTGTGAAAACGTGTATAATTTAATCGTTACAAATCCGTTTTCTTCGTTTTATATGTCCTTAGCTTCGTATCAAAGTATACTAATATATTTTTGACAAGTCGACATAATTTATAACACCTAAGTTTCATTTTTGACTCGTACAAAATAAACAATACATGCTGAAATTTCCAGAAAATTATAGTTTTCGTCGCCAAATTGAAAAATTTATAACTTCTTCGTTATAGCTCCGTTTTAATCCGTTCAAGCGGCCACGTTTTCGTTTTAAAGTATATTTTCCAAATATCTAGCCCAAAATATTATACCCACTGTCGGATTTTCCAGATTTTCAAAATATGGACAGACCCTTTTTAAAACGTGTCGAAATGAGTTTTTCTCGCGCCAAACCTATTCTAACCCATTCAAAACAACTCCGAAGCTATTCTAATCCTACCATACACCTTCTTAGGGTGTCATGGATTCCTAGACATCACCAAAAATAATATATAACAAGGAGTAATTATAGGATGACTTAGATATATATAACCCTTAAAAATCAATGAAAAAGTGGTACAACATCATATGACTTGCATGTTTTTGCTCAAATATGATGAAATGGATATGAAATGAATATGAAAGATGAAAAATGGACATGAGATGCTTACTAGAATACTTGATGAGGTTTATGAGAACAAAGGATTTCCTAATCACCCTAGGTTTTTATTGCAAAACCTAAATAAAGAGTGATACTAGAGTGTTAATTAACTTGACTTGAAAACTTTTGTGATCTTCCTTCTTGATCCTAGGGTGGCCGGTTATGGTGTTGAGAGAGAAGAGAAAATGGTTTTGATTTCACCTTGAGATATTTTGTGTGTATGTGTTTGTATAAGAGTATAATACATATACTAGTAATAGATATTTTAGCAAAGGACCAATGACTCACCCCCCCCCCCCCCCCCTTGTGGTGGTCGACATACTAAGAAAGAAAAGATCAAGTTGTAGTTTGTAGCAATTAAATGTATAAGTATAATCAAATGTAAGTTAATTGAAGTTAAGTGGTAACTTGTACAAACATTTGAGTATTTAGGTTAGCGTTAACTAAAAATAAATTTTAACGGGTCAAGATAAAATATATTGAAGTCATAAAAATTATAAAAATACATTTCTTGAAAGATTTGAGTGAATAAATATTTATCGGGTTGAATTTAAGAAAACCGTCGTAATTTATATAAACATAACAATTTATATACAAAATAAATTTAAAACACAGGGTAAACTCATAATATTATTTTTATAAACTTAATATGAGTATAAAATGGTGACTAGTTTGACGTAATACTTGCCTATTAGAATTAATATAGTTTTTCTTATATAATAAAGTTACGGCAACTTTGTGAAAACGTGTATAATTTAATCGTTACAAATCCGTTTTCTTCGTTTTATATGTCCTTAGCTTCGTATCAAAGTATACTAATATATTTTTGACAAGTCTACATAATTTATAACACCTAAGTTTCATTTTTGACTCGTACAAAATAAACAATACATGCTGAAATTTCCAGAAAATTATAGTTTTCGTCGCCAAATTGAAAAATTTATAACTTCTTCGTTATAGCTCCGTTTTAATCCGTTCAAGCGGCCACGTTTTCGTTTTAAAGTATATTTTCCAAATATCTAGCCCAAAATATTATACCCACTGTCGGATTTTCCAGATTTTCAAAATATGGACAGACCCTTTTTAAAACGTGTCGAAATGAGTTTTTCTCGCGCCAAACCTATTCTAACCCATTCAAAACAACTCCGAAGCTATTCTAATCCTACCATACACCTTCTTAGGGTGTCATGGATTCCTAGACATCACCAAAAATAATATATAACAAGGAGTAATTATAGGATGACTTAGATATATATAACCCTTAAAAATCAATGAAAAAGTGGTACAACATCATATGACTTGCATGTTTTTGCTCAAATATGATGAAATGGATATGAAATGAATATGAAAGATGAAAAATGGACATGAGATGCTTACTAGAATACTTGATGAGGTTTATGAGAACAAAGGATTTCCTAATCACCCTAGGTTTTTATTGCAAAACCTAAATAAAGAGTGATACTAGAATGTTAATTAACTTGACTTGAAAACTTTTGTGATCTTCCTTCTTGATCCTAGGGTGTCCGGTTATGGTGTTGAGAGAGAAGAGAAAATGGTTTTGATTTCACCTTGAGATATTTTGTGTGTATGTGTTTGTATAAGAGTATAATACATATACTAGTAATAGATATTTTAGCAAAGGACCAATGACTCACCCCCCCCCCCCCTTGTGGTGGTCGACATACTAAGAAAGAAAAGATCAAGTTGTAGTTTGTAGCAATTAAATGTATAAGTATAATCAAATGTAAGTTAATTGAAGTTAAGTGGTAACACGTACAAACATTTGAGTATTTAGGTTAGCGTTAACTAAAAATAAATTTTAACGGGTCAAGATAAAATATATTGAAGTCATAAAAATTATAAAAATACATTTCTTGAAAGATTTGAGTGAATAAATATTTATCGGGTTGAATTTAAGAAAACCGTCGTAATTTATATAAACATAACAATTTATATACAAAATAAATTTAAAACACTGGGTAAACTCATAATATTATTTTTATAAACTTAATATGAGTATAAAATGGTGACTAGTTTGACGTAATACTTGCCTATTAGAATTAATATAGTTTTTCTTATATAATAAAGTTACGGCAACTTTGTGAAAACGTGTATAATTTAATCGTTACAAATCCGTTTTCTTCGTTTTATATGTCCTTAGCTTCGTATCAAAGTATACTAATATATTTTTGACAAGTCGACATAATTTATAACACCTAAGTTTCATTTTTGACTCGTACAAAATCAACAATACATGCTGAAATTTCCAGAAAATTATAGTTTTCGTCGCCAAATTGAAAAATTCATAACTTCTTCGTTATAGCTCCGTTTTAATCCGTTCAAGCGGCCACGTTTTCGTTTTAAAGTATATTTTCCAAATATCTAGCCCAAAATATTATACCCACTGTCGGATTTTCCAGATTTTCAAAATATGGACAGACCCTTTTTAAAACGTGTCGAAATGAGTTTTTCTCGCGCCAAACCTATTCTAGCCCATTCAAAACAACTCCGAAGCTATTCTAATCCTACCATACACCTTCTTAGGGTGTCATGGATTACTAAACATCACCAAAAATAATATATAACAAGGAGTAATTATAGGATGACTTAGATATATATAACCCTTAAAAATCAATGAAAAAGTGGTACAACATCATATGACTTGCATGTTTTTGCTCAAATATGATGAAATGGATATGAAATGAATATGAAAGATGAAAAATGGACATGAGATGCTTACTAGAATACTTGATGAGGTTTATGAGAACAAAGGATTTCCTAATCACCCTAGGTTTTTATTGCAAAACCTAAATAAAGAGTGATACTAGAGTGTTAATTAACTTGACTTGAAAACTTTTGTGATCTTCCTTCTTGATCCTAGGGTGGCCGGTTATGGTGTTGAGAGAGAAGAGAAAATGGTTTTGATTTCACCTTGAGATATTTTGTGTGTATGTGTTTGTATAAGAGTATAATACATATACTAGTAATAGATATTTTAGCAAAGGACCAATGACTCACCCCCCCCCCCCCCTTGTGGTGGTCGACATACTAAGAAAGAAAAGATCAAGTTGTAGTTTGTAGCAATTAAATGTATAAGTATAATCAAATGTAAGTTAATTGAAGTTAAGTGGTAACTTGTACAAACATTTGAGTATTTAGGTTAGCGTTAACTAAAAATAAATTTTAACGGGTCAAGATAAAATATATTGAAGTCATAAAAATTATAAAAATACATTTCTTGAAAGATTTGAGTGAATAAATATTTATCGGGTTGAATTTAAGAAAACCGTCGTAATTTATATAAACATAACAATTTATATACAAAATAAATTTAAAACACTGGGTAAACTCATAATATTATTTTTATAAACTTAATATGAGTATAAAAATATATTGTGATAAATTTTTGGAAGTATCGGATCAATTGTTCAAAATAATTATTTACGCGATAGCGTTTATTTAATAAGAAAATAAACGTTTAATGAAAAATGCAAAACCCATGCATAAATTGATATGAAATGATGAATATGGAGTTTGAGAAATGACCGGAAATTGAGAATTGTGACATTCTTCCCATGTCAGAGGAATCACGTCCTCGTGATTCAATCGATGATACTTAAAGTTCTATCCTTAGGTTTCGCGAAATCAGGGTGTATGGTCAAAGTGCTTATGCCAAAGCTTACGCGTCTAGGTTTCTTATCTAGTAAGGCTCACTGAATCTGAATAATACAGTGGATCACTTAATGGTCTAGGGAAACGTACCAGTTACGCATTGCGGGCTGCCTCGGTTCCTAAATAGAATGCTCGATCTCGGGGTGGACTGATATGGAGTACAGGGTTCGGGTTGTTTCCGTCAATTGCTAAAGCTAGGTGTTGGTTACCCTGTGGTTGCCTCTGCGTTCCATTCAACTTAGGACAATTATTCCGGAAGTGATTCGGGCTGTTACATTCAAAGCAAGTCCTTTGATTATTCCTCATGTTGCCCACGTTAGCCGGTGCTACCTGTGTTTTACACTGCTCCTTAAAATGGCCGTATCGATTGCAATTTGTACACAAGCGGCAGGGCTTGGTCTTTGGATGATGATAAGCACATTTAGCACACTTGGGATGTGTACCCGCATACTCTCTTTGTTCAGTACCAGTTGCCACAAAAACTCTTGCCCTTTTGTTGTCTGCTACCACGTCCATCTGCTTATTCGACCCACTCGCTTCCTTCCTCTTGTCACTGCTCTTCAAAGTACCATTTCTAACCATCTCGTCTGTCAGGGTTCCTGCCCTCAGTATTGCACTTTGTATTGTAGACGGCTCAGTCATTTTCACAGTTCCACGAATTTCAGGCACAAGACCATATATGTACCTCGCGATTCTCTTGGATTCAGGGGTAACCATATGAGGAACTAGTCTGGCTAATTCATGGAATCGATCTGTGTAGGCTGCGTGACCAGCTCCTATCATAGAGTGATGATAAAGTTCATGTTCCAGTTTCTGCATTTCATTGTCCGGGCAGTACTCTTCTTGCAATAACGCCTTAAATTCGTCCCATGTCATACCTATAGCTCCTTCTCTGCCCCTAGCCTGTAGCTGTGTGTTCCACCATGTCAATGCCTTCCCTGATAGCAAGCAACTGCATACTTCACCCTCTGATGTGTGGCACAATTGTTGATGTCGATCACTGACTCTGTCTTCTCTACCCATCGAGTATACGCCAAAGCACCTCCTATACCATCAAACTCCATGGGTTTGCATACTGAAAATTCCTTATACGTGCATCCAATTCTGTTGTTGTTGTTGTTGTTGGTGGTGGTGGTGTTATTGTTGCCACTGCCAACTACATTGTTGGTGTCGACATTCCCGTTCCCGTGGTTTCCCGAGTTATTCATATGGTTTCCAACTTGTGTGACAATAGTGGGAAGCAAGATTTGAAGTTGTTGAGCGATGATGGCGGCAAAATCAGGGTTTCCGCCAGCGTTGTTGACATTGTTACCCATGTCGCGACCGTCTTCTCTACCTCCATGCTCACCTGTCCTTCCACCCCTTTGCGCCGCACCACCTCGGTTAGTGCTGCGTGTTACCCTCTTTGGTGCCATGATCTCTACAAGGAAAGGACAGTTGAGTTCCCAATGTCTATACTTAACGTCCTCAAACATAATACCACGCCACAAATTGGTTTCAAAGGTGTGCCCACACCGATCTACGTATGCGTGGTCGCATATGTCCACGTGGGTTGTGACGCATTTATAATTATGTTGGCCACCATAATTATAATTGCCTCATTTCACACGTGTACATACCACCAAGCATACATGTCTCGGCGATTGATGTTACTGAAATAGGTAGCCAGTATATCATCCGATTCTAAACGGTGGAGGAGGAATTTAGGGTAGGTATCTAGGGAGAGTCGCACTTGGTGTATAGGAAATTCCTTTAGGTGCTAAAGTCACTATGAGGTTTGGTCGCCAGCAGTTCCCAAAGTATCCTCAAGAGAACTCCCATCCTCGGGCAAAATCATCAAATCTATACAGCTTTATAGTAACACTTATTTAGCTCGATCTCGTGTCTCATCAAACAAGAACTGTCATGAGATCAAGTTAGATAAGTGCTCATTACTGAGCTCCATATTTTTAATGACTTGACTAGATTTTGGGACTCCCCTATCGGTACAAGGAAACCACGTTATCCAATGAGGTGGTTCTAGAAGAAATATTTAAGAAAACATATGCGCACGAAAAGTGTGTAAGGCGATAGGAAAAGAAAGGATCGACGTGAAAGCGGTTATAGTCTAGGAACTAAAATGCAACCTAGTTCTCTATAACCAAGTCTCTGATACCAATCTGTCACACCCCCAAAATATCGCAGCGGAACGATAGTGTCTTTGGGGTATGACTTCATAGCACAAAGTATGGATACAGAAAACGACCTCTAAAATGAGACGTTTTAAAATGTTTACCATTCGATTAAATAAAGTTAAAGTTTACTAAACACGAGATCCTAAAGTTTGATAATACATAAAGGGTTACAAAACATGTCGAATGGTAATAGATAAAAACACAAGACTCCAATGTATGCCATGTGACCCAAAAGCTCTATGAAATGCTATCGCCTTACGACCTGAGATAAACATGCTAAAAAGTGTCAACACAAAGGTTGGTGAGTTCATAAGTTTGTTGAAAATGATTTGAAAAAGTCTATAAAGAATGTTGATGCAGCAAAGGCATTGCAAATCCATCCAGTTCCGAGTTCCGCCCATACAAAACCCGCAACCTATGTGTTCACAACCCATTGCCTAATATAGAATTGTCAGCCTTGTTTGTAAGTAGGACATATGTGCATACGATATATACATGTACTTAATGCAAAGAATCACAGCCAACTGAACCTCTTGACAAGTCTAAATTGTTTGTTGTGTCTCATTGAATAACAGATTATATTCACCCCAGGTCACGTCATCAAGGACCCAAGGGTGGGGGCGTCAGCCCGATAGTACTATCAATACCTCTCCGCCGGCTCCCGCAGGAGTTAACCAGTTGCTAAAGTATGTATGTTGAAGCATAATTGAAAACAAGTTTAGCACATTAAGGCACATATCGCAATAAACCACACATAATGTCCAAAGAGTATAAGAAGTATAGTGTAACACAATTGTATAAATGGTTTGAGTATTCGCAAGAGTAAAAACAAGTATTTAAGCATGTATCTCCCCCAAAGAGTTTGTAAGAATTTAAACGAGTAAAAGCGGGGTATGAACTCACCTGGTATGATTGATATGCTAACAAAATGAAGTGCACGAAAATGAGGCTCGGAAACTATCCGCGACCTAAAATGAATGATGTGCTCTAATATAAGTCATGAAACAATGTCGTGCATGCAAACTCATATGATATCCATACCACTTGTACGTTTTGGAAATAATGTTTATCGTCAAATTATATGTTTATGACATTCTGTCGTATTAAAAATACTTTACAAGTAGTTACGTTGAAACAACCTCCTATGATAGTCGCAAAATGGTGCACATCGAGTGTTAGGAAACGAACTCAACAGTTTTGGAAAGCTTGTATCATTATCTCAAAGTTTTAGTATTTAAGTTTCCATCCTAGAGGTCTCGATCACAAAGAAAAATGTAGGTTAAGTATGGTACTTTAGTCCAAAAATATAGTTTAAGGGTGGTTTTCGGCCAAGTGTAAGCGACCGTATATTATTCGTTATAACTCTGCTAGACAAACGGTCGGACATTTTGGAAAATAGGCTAGGCGAACTTACTTTTACTAGAAGACATCACTTTATAAAGAGTTCTACATTAATGTTAAAAACGTCCTCCAACATGGTGACTAGTTTGACGTAATACTTGCCTATTAGAATTAATATAGTTTTTCTTATATAATAAAGTTACGGCAACTTTGTGAAAACGTGTATAATTTAATCGTTACAAATCCGTTTTCTTCGTTTTATATGTCCTTAGCTTCGTATCAAAGTATACTAATATATTTTTGACAAGTCGACATAATTTATAACACCTAAGTTTCATTTTTGACTCGTACAAAATAAACAATACATGCTGAAATTTCCAGAAAATTATAGTTTTCGTCGCCAAATTGAAAAATTTATAACTTCTTCGTTATAGCTCCGTTTTAATCCGTTCAAGAGGCCACGTTTTCGTTTTAAAGTATATTTTCCAAATATCTAGCCCAAAATATTATACCCACTGTCGGATTTTCCAGATTTTCAAAATATGGACAGACCCTTTTTAAAACGTGTCGAAATGAGTTTTTCTCGCGCCAAACCTATTCTAACCCATTCAAAACAACTCCGAAGCTATTCTAATCCTACCATACACCTTCTTAGGGTGTCATGGATTCCTAGACATCACCAAAAATAATATATAACAAGGAGTAATTATAGGATGACTTAGATATATATAACCCTTAAAAATCAATGAAAAAGTGGTACAACATCATATGACTTGCATGTTTTTGCTCAAATATGATGAAATTGATATGAAATGAATATGAAAGATGAAAAATGGACATGATATGCTTACTAGAATACTTGATGAGGTTTATGAGAACAAAGGATTTCCTAATCACCCTAGGTTTTTATTGCAAAACCTAAATAAAGAGTGATACTAGAGTGTTAATTAACTTGACTTGAAAACTTTTGTGATCTTCCTTCTTGATCCTAGGGTGGCCGGTTATGGTGTTGAGAGAGAAGAGAAAATGGTTTTGATTTCACCTTGAGATATTTTGTGTGTATGTGTTTGTATAAGAGTATAATACATATACTAGTAATAGATATTTTAGCAAAGGACCAATGACTCACCCCCCCCCCCCCCTTGTGGTGGTCGACATACTAAGAAAGAAAAGATCAAGTTGTAGTTTGTAGCAATTAAATGTATAAGTATAATCAAATGTAAGTTAATTGAAGTTAAGTGGTAACTTGTACAAACATTTGAGTATTTAGGTTAGCGTTAACTAAAAATAAATTTTAACGGGTCAAGATAAAATATATTGAAGTCATAAAAATTATAAAAATACATTTCTTGAAAGATTTGAGTGAATAAATATTTATCGGGTTGAATTTAAGAAAACCGTCGTAATTTATATAAACATAACAATTTATATACAAAATAAATTTAAAACACTGGGTAAACTCATAATATTATTTTTATAAACTTAATATGAGTATAAAAATATATTGTGATAAATTTTTGGAAGTATCGGATCAATTGTTCAAAATAATTATTTACGCGATAGCGTTTATTTAATAAGAAAATAAACGTTTAATGAAAAATGCAAAACCCATGCATAAATTGATATGAAATGATGAATATGGAGTTTGAGAAATGACCGGAAATTGAGAATTGTGACACACTCTTCGCCCAAAGGCGACCCTAGGTGATGTTTCAGTGATGAATACCATGTCATGTGTTAAATTCCATTAACCTGTAACACTACAGTTCATAACTTATATGTTTGTAATTTGTATACTTGTTTTAGCAGACAAGGTGGCAGCAGCATCATCAACTTAGGCCTAACAGTTTTGTCGGTTCAACAGTTTCTGGATATCAATCTCATCTGTGTAGATCATTTGAAGATTCAGCAGTTGAACGTTTTGAAGTTGGGCCCAAATTCATCTTTTATATTTTGTAACGAATCAGTAAATTAACATGTATCAGACAATGACTCCGTAGTATCAGTTATGTTCCAGTTTCATCAAACACTGTATATAGTTGACTGTTATAAGTCAACTAGCCAAGTAGTTGATAATGTATAAATTTGTTTGTTAATCCTGGGTAAATTTCTGTGAGCTATTACTTTCTTTACCAGTTGACTTTTATGAAGTCATACTTAAGTGGTGAGGACTCAGGAACACTGATATTATTTATTCAAACAATATCACTTTTTTGTTTTGGTGGAATAGTTCTTGGGTTAGAATTAACTAGGTTGAGTTATAAATGTGATTGGACTATATTACCCTCGTGAAACTAACAGAAAAGAGTCGTTGACATAGGTGTTAGTGGTCAAGGGACCAATCTGGCATTTAATCGCTACTGTTTGGACCCGTGGCGATGATTATGCCCGGTTTCGTCCCATCGCGATCCTCCACTACAAGTTTAGGGACCAACGGTGTATTTTAGTCTAATATTAAATAGATGGGTCCCATGTTCTTTCCACTAACAGAAAAAAAAACATAGCCTAAATAAAACATCAAACTAGACAAAAACCAACTACTTGGCTTTCCTTTTCTTCCTAGACCACGCCTCCCATGCTCTTTTCCCTAAATAAGGGATCTTGTATCATTTGTTTATATATATCATTTACATCTTTATCTAATTCATTATCAACAACTAATAACACAATTTTTCTTTCTTTTGTTGCTCTTCCTCTTGCTGATTTTCGAACCAAAAACAGCCCCCATCACCATTAAAAATTCAATTTTCACTTGTTCTCTTACTCTAATATTGAAGATCATAAGTTCCTTGTACTAGTTCATGGTTTATTCCACTTAAACTACACTTTAACCTCATCATATTATTAGTAAGCTTTTCATAACTTTTATTACTCTTTCATAATCATACTTGAGCTATTTTATCATTCTAGTAAGAAATCATGCAAGTATTATGTAATTCATACAATTTTTAATTGTTTTTAGTACTTATTATGAGTTATAATCATCCTATAATTAATCCCTTGAAACATATCATTGTTGATGATGTTTAGGAACCCATGACACCCTAAGAAAGTGTATGGTAGGTTTAGAATAGATTTGGTGTTGATTTGAAGTGATTGAAACAAGAGTTACGCAAGAAAAACCATTTTCGACAACACTAGATTTGGGTCTGGTCGTTTTTAAAAAATATGGAAATTTCAACAGGTCATGGATTATTATAGGCTAGATATTCAGAAAATATACTTTAAAACGAAACCGTGGTCGCTTGAACGGGTTGAAACGAATTTATAACGAAGGAGATACGCTATTTTCAAGTTTTGCGACGAAAACTAATTTTCTGAAAAATGGTAAGCTGTTAAGGGTTATTTTAAGGGCAGAAATGAGTTTTAAACCTTATCTAAATGAGTCGATTTGTCAAAAATATACTAGTATACATTAACACGAAGCTAAAGATATATAGAACGTAGAAAACGGACTTATAACGACTAAGTTATACACATTTTAAATAAGGATATTGTTAGGAATTAGAAAATTCCATGTTAAAGAGTCGGTCACCCCAATAATGGTCTAGCATATGTTAGCTCGTAGATTTGTCGGTGTTTACGTTATTTAGCAGTTTATTAGTTAGTTTGTAGCGTAGTTTAGTTTAGAGCAACACCGTGGAGGAAGGATGGGTCTTTACCCACTGTATGCCTGATCCACAGGCCGATAGGAGGTCGTATTTCTTGTAACTATAAATACCCCTTCCATCCATGGAAGGGGTGGTGCTTCAATTCAATCTAACCTTTCATTTGTGTAAACCTCTAGCAAGAACACTCTCTCTCTACTTTCTCTCTCTAAAATGGAAAACATGTATTTTGATCTCCCAAGACCACCCGAATCATCAAACACAATAATATTGGATCCTAACAATTGGTATCAAGAGCCAAGGTTCTTTTTTTGTGTTGATGATTTGTATGGTTTTGAACCGGTTCGATACAAGGTGTTATTCTGTTGGCGTTTGCAGTTTCGATTCTTGTTGTAAATTGTGTTTTTGTAGTACTTTTCTTGGTCGGAAAACTTTGTTTTCTTATTCTCATGGTTGACGATTTATGACAGGTGGTCTATTTTTTATTAGAAAAAGTCTTGTGGTCTAAGTTTATTTATGACTGGTGGTCTATTTTTTATTAGAAAAAGTCTTGTGGTCTAAGTTTGATGTCTGTTTGATATGTCTATTTTTTATTAGAAAAAGTCATGTGTCCAAACAACTTCATGTCATCATATTATCACTCTTCATGATTTTTTTTAACCAATCTGTGACTTTTATTGTGGTCTTTAATGGTCAAAGAAGCATGTTTTATGCATTTTTCTGGGTTAATATGAAGATGGTCGGAATTTAGTCGGAAAACTCATCGGAAAAAGTAAAAAGTCTTGTTAGCGACTTGTGCTTGTACCTGGAAGCGAGTTGTGCTAGCGATTTGTGATGATATTTAGGTAGCGACTTGCCTGAGTCTTTACTCATGGCGACTTGGTACAAACTTTTGACCTAGCGACTTAGACCTAACGACTTGTCTTTACAAGCCGTAGCGAGTTGACCTAGCGAGTTAGGTTAGCGAGTTGTGTTAGCGAGTTGGGTTAGCGAGTTGGGTTAGCGAGTTGGGTCATGTTTAATTGATGTAGCGACTTGTCTGAACTTAACAGAAAAAGAATAGATGATGAAAAAGACTTTGACCAGACCTCGACTCAATATCAAAACCTAAATACCAATTCACCACGACCTCAATACCGTTACCTCATCAGTCCCTGGTTTTTAGAATAAAGAAAACGTTTTGACTCAATGTAGTAACATCAGATCCGAATCCATTTCTATCGACCCATATATTCCTAATCCTAACTTCAAACATCATCTACATCTACTACCCTCACATCTCCACTTCATCAAGACTCAATGAATTAAAAGTTAACATCAAAGATCTCAGATTAGGAACAATTTTTGTGAATCTGTTAAAGATTTTCTAATTGGACCATTTATCATCATAAATCCATCTCTTGTGATACTATTCGAATATAAAGAAATAAATGTAACAAGTATGTTACTTAATTTCTTTGATTCGTTCGTTGTCTAGAACTCAAAACGTAATGAATACCTACCCGAGACCTCAAATGAGATCTTGAAGACCATTCACCTTCGTGCCGTTCACTAAACAATATCAATATTGGTTCTAATTCGTACCTTACTAAAGATGGGTCAATGGTTTTTGTGAAACTTGTAAAGATTAATGGATAAAAGGGATTTCATTCGATTTGATGTTGGATTTGATGATGATTCGAAGATGAGATGTGTTATTTGATGAAAGAAGAGTTAGGTGTGAGAAAATTTAGGTGGTAGGCGTTTTGTTTCACTGATAATGTGTTTAGGGTTCTCTTATAAACCGTATTGTTAGGGTGAGTCTTATAACACTCTTTCAGTGATGAGTTGGGCCCTTGACCGATTAGAATAGGATGGCCTTGGACAAGATGGTGTGATACTGATGTTGGGCTTCAACTGGATCAAATAGAATGGACTTGGATAGAGTAACCATTGACCCGCGGTTATAGAATTAATATTATAGATTGATGGTTCACTCAATCATATGGGCTTGTACTGAAAATGTGCTATCCGAAATTTACCTTTTGGACACACTTTTGATTTTACATGGACTAAGAGTGGTAATCTTTGGTATATACTTCACGGAGGGTTACAAATTCACGGCTTGAGATCGGGAGTGTATTATTTTTGATGGGCCGTGATATGATGATCGGATGAATTCTTAGATCGGGTATTATTTTAGAATCAGGCCCAAAAGTATCATCAAAAAATTTATACCAAAGTCTCACTTTTGATAGTTAAGAGTCATTTGGACCGGGCTTGAAATTTTATGTGACATAATGATTTGTGAAAATGTGATTTGATGTTATGAGATTGGATGATGAGATTCGATGGGTTATGTGGTTTAATTCTTTGGGCTACACATTTTCACGTAGTATATTGTGTCATGACTTGAAATTGATGATGGCAAATTTTGACTACGGGGTTGTTTGTACGGTATATCTTATTTGACTTTGGAGTGAAGTTTTCCGGTCGCGTCAACTTATTTCATCTTCTTTCTTAAGTAAAGATGACTTGTTTGGGCTTTTATAGAGTGTGATAAAGACTTGGCTATTTAGTTACGTTTGTGATTCTTTCTCGTTTAACAACGTTGCTATCACTTCGGTGTCTCATTTTTTTGAGAATGTCAAGAGGTTTTGTACATTGGGTACACCGTTTCTTCTTCACAAGGATTAGTACAAGGTTAAGTAACAAATCTGGGAAATTCTACTTCATGATCAAGTTTGGTATATTGGGTTTACTTCACCATGTGGTCATTACAATAGCCGACTGATTGCGTGATTGATGTGTTTTCCAAAGTGTTGATTGGATGGTTGATGTTGTTGATGATGTTGGATAATGGACTGTTGATGAACCGCTGCATGTTCCCCTAAAACAGATATTCTCTGAAACCAAAGTCGTCGTAACACATTCAAGCTGACATTGTTTACGGTTTTGTCTTGATTTTGTAAAATCCCGCGAAAGAACCTATTTCTCAGTTTAAATCATAGACTTGTAAAATCCCGTGACAATGGAAACATCCTGGTATTAGTAAAGTGCATTTCCGGATCTATCTTACGGTTTATTCTTGGTTTTGTAAAATCCCGCGAAAGAAACTATTTCTCGGTTTAAACCATAGAGTTGTAAAATCCCGTAATGATGGAACCATCTTGGAGAAGAGAAAGTGTAATTTTGGATCTTACTTGATGCTGATGCTATGTTTTCTGCTTCAAAGAAGGGATAAAAGGGTGTACTTCATGAATTGGGTGTGTGTTTGGGTTTGATTCATGGCAATTTGGTTATTACATGGTTTTATGGGGTTATGTGCTTTTAACCATGGTCGGGATGAAACCATTATCAAAGTTCGTTTAAATGTCAAAGAAGGCTAGATTTGAGCAGTTAATCAGAAGATGTGACAACGGCATTAATTCATTATTTTTATTTGAGGTTGAAGTGAATTATTACGGGCGAGTGTACTTAGTATCTGAAGGTATCGGGGATGGATGGATGAAGATTCTTCATGATCCTTGTTCGAGCTTATTATCAAAAATGAAGACTTGGAAATCTAGTTATTGTTGGGTGTCTTTTACCTTTTCTTTTACCACTTGGGGGAATTGGGCTCATATCACCTCAAAATAACTATCACTTTAAGGAGTTACGTTGTAGTGCTCAGTGTCACATTCATATGTGGATTTCCAAGAGGTAAAGTACGTCTATTACTTGATGGTTGGTTGGTTGAAGAGTATAGAGTACTTAAGAGATTCAATGGAGCATGAATTCTCGGCACCGCTCTTTGTTACATATGTGCAAGTTTAAGTCACGAGTTCGGGTTAGTTTACTTCAGGGTCAAATTCATCATATCGGGTTTTCTCCATCAGCTGTCACGACAAAGAGCCTACTGAATGATAATGGGGTTGATTACATGTTTTGCTAAGAGAGCTGAAAAGAGAGAGATTATGACGTCTGTTCACATCTGTTCAGGCCTCGTACTCTAAAGAAAAGAAATGTGTACGTTTCAGTGCGCATTATCTTCCGAAGAAGAGAAATCTTCTTATGACGTATGAACACTTCAGTTCATGCCTCGTTCCCTAAAGAAAAGAAAAGTGTACGCTTCAGTGCGCTTTATCTTCTGAAGAAGAGAAATCTTCTCTATTATGACCATTCTCATCAACATGCTTCATACTTTTTCCATACGCTTCAGTCATCAAGTGAACCGGGCTACTGTTGATTGTTTTCTGATTCCACTTTCTCAACTATAATGACGATGGCGACATCCTGTGCTGATTTTGCGGGGGAGAAGTGTGAATAGACTACATTTGGATAATGTTCACTTATTTAGTCAAGAATGGCATCTCCGTATGCAATTCTTGAGGGGGAGAAGAAGTGTGAATTTTTTTGCATTGTTGTTTGATATTTGAGAATATAAATGGTCATACGGCTCTAAACTCATGTAAGAACCGAGCCTCTTCTTATCGGGTTATCTTCACATGGAGTTTTTCTCTTCTAAGAGCCGTTGGTTGACATCTTCACTCGGATTGATGAGTTTATCGACAAAGTGCTTCCGGTTAATGCTTCACGTATACATCAACATGATGATTCCGAACAATCTCTCTGTTCTTGTTTGATGTGATTGGTAGTTTGGTGTTACCATCTTGTGTGTTCGTTGCGGCCTGATTGCTGATTTCCTTGATGAACATCTTTCTGTTCTTGTTTGATTGGGAGGGATTTTAGTTAAGGGGATTTGCAAGATGTAAGTTAATTGGGATGCTTTTTGGTGGGATGCTTTTTGGTGTGAGTTGAAGATGTTAACTATCTATTCCCCAACTGCACAACCTTGAAGAAGGTCGAGTCTACAGTCTGTTCTACATTTTCTGCTACATGTTAGAAGACTAAAGACGAGTTGCATTTAACGATCTAAAGACTTCTTCTTAATCTGGGCATTTATCTAACAGATTGTCGGTTTAGGGGAGAGCACTAATTGGGAGAAAGTTATAAGTCAGATTCAATTCCCAATTAGACTTGCTCATATTATTTAGCAGTGACTCCTCGAGACGTTGTTATTGACTATTGTTGGACATTTGACACAAGGTGATTACTTCGGAGTTAATCATTTATCACTTATTTGAGATTGAAGCTGACTTTCACAAAGGCGTGTTCTTATTTGAAAACTTGCTCGGGCTTAAGAATTTGAGTTGAAGACTTGGCTTATCTAGTTACCAGCTGTCGAGGTGGATGGTTGAAGACCTGGTTAACTATCACTATTAGGAGTTACTTTGTTTTACTCAGTGTCACACGCATATGACGGTGTGGATAATCGCAAGAGGTGTTAATGTCTCATACTTTGTTTGGGTAGTGAGTACTTAGAGATTTGCTTGAAGCATAAATTCTCTACACCGTTCTTCCATCATTAGATGCAAGCTTAAGATACAAATGTGGGGAAGTTGACTTCAGTTTCAAGTATGGTATATATGGTTTTCTTCTTCAGTGGTCACTTCAAATTGTCTACATAAGGGTTGATAAAAATTGTCAGAGTGAGTCTTCAGCATGTTGATTCTCACAAAGACTTCAAGCGATCTTCTCAACAAATTTCAAGTATTTGGGCATTCAAAGAGTTGCTGATTCTGAAAGTATCAAAACTAGAAAGGAGGAAGGAGACAAGCATCTAAACGCGAGTAAACTTGATGTACTTAATACTTCTAAGAAATTGAAGATATCCCGGGAAGACAAATGTTATTACCGCAGAGAAACTCAAGGTTTGACTCATGACGAGTAAACTTGATGAACTTAATTCTTCTAAGTGATTGAAGATATCCCGGGAAAACAAATGTCATGACCGCAGAGAAAGTCAAGGTTTTACTCATCAAGGCGTTTAATGTTAGTATTTCATCTACGTGGGGGAAGTGATGTTAGAGAAAGTTTCTGAAGATAAAAGAGACTGACTGCATTTTTTCAACTACACGGGGGAAGTGTTCTCTTGACACCTTTTGGAATGGATCGTTTCAGACTTCAGTAGAAAGGAAATTTGAGAAGAGGTATTCAAATGTGGGATGATACGTTGCTGTTCTTCTACTGGATGATATAACCTCGAACGAAGAATCACGGTGATTATTCTTGAAAGGAGCAGCGGGATTTATGATAATGGTGTGCTTCTCTGTGCACCTGGCTAAGGCAAGCTTGAAATAGAGCTTCGAATCTGCTCAGCTATAGGATTTTTGGTTTGGGGGGAAGCTGCCAAAGTCTCACTTTCAGATGGTTCAATTTCTTTCTTCAATGCAAGAGCCTCGAAAGCTTTGGTGGTGAAAGTTTTAGGGATGATGACTTCTATCTTCTACAATGGGGCTGCTTGATATCCTTATCTCGGTACTCGTATCATCATCTTCTTAAACTATATCATCTACTCTATCCTTGTAAATATTTATTCGAAAAACAAAATACAAAAATATAAAACCAACAAAAAGAAAATATAAAAATATAAAACCAACAAAAAGAAAATAGAAAAATATAAAACCTTCAAAAACCATAAAAATCAGAAAATTTCAAAAATACCAAAAATATGTTTTTCTCAAGACATGTCTTCTGGTATCGATAACATCTACGGTCTTAGAAATGTCATTCAATAATGGCACGGGACCATAGATGAAGTTCGAGCAGGAGGTGTAAATATTTTTTCTAAACATGTCACAAACTATGGCTTGCAGTTACTTCAGACTGCAACCCGTGCTTTAACTATGGCTTGCAGTTATCTCAGACTATAACCCGTACTTAAACTATGGTTTGCTATTATTTCAGATAGCAACCCGCTCTTCAAAAGAAAGGAAAGTGATGCGCTAAACCAATTTTTCAAATATTTCGTGCACTTATCCTAAAAACAAATGAGGAAAGTATGTCGAAGGACTGCTGTTCCTACTCAAATATTTTTCCGTCTATAAATTCTTCAGAAAAATATTTGTTGTATTTCAAAATGGTGGTTAAATGAGTTGCTTTGAAAATCAATCAGTATCAGAGTTTTCGTATTAATTTGCAAACTCAATCAATGACTTCTGCGCTTTTAAATTTTTTTTCAAAAATTGAGTCATTGATTGAGGGGGAGAATGTTTTCAAATTTATATCATCTAACGGACTTTCTTAATTATCCTACGTGCTTATCTGGAAAAATATAATTGCCTATGTTGAAGGACTAGGTTTCTAGGATATGATTGTTAGGTTTAGATGATTAGAGTTTGAGAAACACATTATTCCCATACCTTACATGATCTGATTGATATGTTGGATTGACTTTTATTAGTCGATTGCTGTTTGGGTGTTGTTGATGAGTGTCTAAATACTCATCATTTTTGTACAAAATAAACTGCAAAATCATCTGAAAACACTCAGAAACACATCAAAATTATCAAAATATCACAAATCAGTGTTTTATGTGTTTTAAATGCAAAAATATCAAAATCAGATGAAAAACGTATCAAATTTGCAAAATTGGCAGTTTTAGTCCCCCAAGTTTCAAAAATTGTCAAAAATAGTCCCTGAGTCAAAATTTCAAAAGAAAAATCACCAAAGGTCCTTTTAAAATCATAACTTGTCAAATTTAGTCCTTTGGTGAAAAATATAAAAAGTTTGAGAAAATTGCAAAAGTGGTCCTTCAACTTTGAAAATTGGCAGAAATGGCCCCTGGAAAATTGCAAAATGGCAATTTTGGTCCTTATACTATGGAAGCTTGTCACTTATGGTCCTTGGAGAAACTTTGAGATAATGGCAGATGTGGTCCCTTAACTTTCAGAATTTACACTTTAGGTCCTTATCATTTAAAACCTTTAATACACCATTTTGGCCTGCCTTTACCTCTTGGACCCCCTGTCAAAATGAATTATGAACCCCCTGCCAAGTCTAATATCTGGTCAACCCAAGCCAGTCAAACAGCCAACTTGGCGCCACTTTTTCCACCCCTCCCAACCACTGCCTGCAACTCCACTCAACATCCATCCCCCCTCCTCATATCACTCTCCTTGTCCCCCCACCTCATCACAACTCCAAATATCATTTAATGATCCTTCACCCCCCTCACTCAACCCTCCACCTGTTAAAATCCTTTTGGCGCCAAAATGAATCAAACGGCTATAACTTGTCCAAGTCATCCAAGGGTTATTATTATTGGTGGGAAATGCTAAAGTCAAGTGGGAGAAGCAGTTGGCATATAAAAAAGGGAGGAGAGATGCAAGCAGAGGCAGTTAGTTAGTTTTTAGTTTTTCTTTAAATGTCGTTTGTTTAAAATTAATGTTTTAGTTAAAGCAAATGTTGTAATTTCAGTTCTATGTATTGAATTTAAAGTTAACTAAGTATTTGTAATCCATTTTAAGTGCTAATTCATAGTTTTATTTAAAGTGCAAATCTTCTTGTATACTGTTGAAAATTTAGTTTTCAAAATCCTATGCTCAACTCTTTAGAAGTTTATTTTTAAGCTCCTACAAGCTTATATAAGCTTATTACATCTTTTTACAAGCTTAAACTCAAGTTTCAACCCATTTTGGATCATGGTCAACAGAAGTCAACTCTGAGCTTAATATGGGTTTGGTAATGAACAAAGGTGATGCAGAGGATGCTTTTGGGTTGAAATAGTATAGTTTAGCTTAGGTTTGGGTTTGGTTTTGGTTTGCACTTAAGCTGGATCCATGTAAGTAACTGTCTCACATTTTCCATTTCAAGCCAATTTGCATATCATGCTTGTATCTGCTTCTTTGATCATTATTAGTTTTAACATGTTTATATAGTTGTGTTGAGTTCTTGAAAGATTAGTTTGATCACTGGGAAAAGTCAGTTTAGGAGTTTAAGTGTTTTTATGTGCTTAACAGTTTTTAAAAGGGTGTTTGGCTCAACTGATTTAACTGACATTTAGGCTTAGTCATTGGTTGTTTAAGGTTGGTTCATGATTGTTAAGTACTTTTGAGCTCATTTGAATCAAAGTTTGGGGTCTGCTAGCTCTAGAAGTCAAAATTTCTTTGTACCTGTCTTAGCAGCTAGCTGTTGAAGTTTTAACAAGTCAAAAGCTTAATTTGTGTTCAAATTGCATAAATACATCTTGTAGTAGTCTCATTTCACTTTAATATATCATTTCCAGTCCACAAATCTAGATCAAACTTCATGAAAGTCAACTTTTAGTTTTGTCAAAAAAGTCAAAAAGTGGCAAAAACTTGTTTTTCAGCCAACTGCAAGGAATTTTCTAGGATTCATTTTTGGGTATTATTTTGTGAAATTTGTAGTTTTAAAAACCTCTCTTGGTCTGTTTACTTATTACCATTTTTATTGATTTTTACAAATTTCTTACAAGCTCCAAACAAGCTTGTACTTTGGGTCTCAGTTGCCCTGTCCCTGAAACTTAGCATATGCTGAGTTTTTCTCAGCTGATGCAAGCCCTTGCACAGGGCTCATCAGGGCTCACTTAGGTCTATAAATTGGTTTAAATACTCTCAACCAGGTCTTCTACAAGTTCCAGTTGGTGTTTTGCAGTTGTAGCTTATTTAGAGTGCTTAATTTCTTGCTTAAAGTAGCCCCCCCTTCACCGTTTTCTGCCAAAATTTCATATCATCAAATCTTTGCATCTAGCTTATTAGAGGGTTAGGCTTGTTTAAACTTGTTCCATTTCAGTACTTTTAGCTTATAGTAGCTTCTGTTTTGGGTTGGTGGCTTTTGGACTCCATTTGGCTTATCAAAGTGCTTATTTATAAGCACTTTGATCATCAGTTCCATATTATTGCACTTAACCTCATGTTTTTCTATTTTTCCTTGCTTCCTCATATTATTTTAGACTTTTCCTGAAATTTTCAGATTTTTCCAAGTTGTTTTGCTATTTTTCTGAATTTAAATTAGTTTTTAATCCTTTTTAATTAGCTTTAAATACAAAAAATTAAGAAAAAGTTCCAAAAAATAATTTTTCATTTTTCTTAAGTTTAGATAAATATAAAAAGCCTAAAAAGTATTTTTCCCTATTTTTCTCCTTTTATTGGTATTTTTAATAATTTAAATTAGTTTTAAATAGTTTTTAATTAATAATAAATACATAAAAAGTATAAAAAATATATTTTCAGTTTTAAAATTAGTTTTATCATATTTTAGATTTTTCTAAATCTTAACTTTATTTTTCTAGTCTTATTTCATATTTTCTTTTATTTTAGAGTATTATTAAATAGTTTAAAATAGTTTTTAATTAATAATAATTAAATTAATAGTTTTAAAAATAATTTTCTTTTTCTAAATATTTTCTTTTATTATTAGGTTTGTAAAAATGTATTTTTCATATTTTTAGGATTTGTATTGTATAAGTTTCACTTTTTATTTTGTACGTTTACGTAATTTTATTTTAAACGTAAGTTTTTAGTTTTAAGTTTTAAACGTTCATCATTGTAAAAATAGTGATAGCGTTTATTTAATAGATTTTATCTTTTTAATTTTCTTAATTTGCATTTAAGTCGCTTTTATTTATTTCCTTTTTCAGTAGTGTAATATTCATTACAAAACCTTTACAGATCACTATCCTTAGTGATCATTCTATCCTCTGAGTTTGATTTAAACACACCATTGAGTCTCCTTGGGACTTAACGACCCGGGAATCCACTGTATTCTCCAGGACTTCATTGTATTTGTGTTTAAGCTGTTTTAAGTCTGTTTGACTTGACTGTTTTGCGCGAATCAAAATTGAAAAATTATTTTTCTAGTCTTATTTCATATTTTCTTTTATTTAAGAGTATTATTAAATAGTTTAAAATAGTTTTTAATTAATAATAATTACATAAATAGTTATAAAAATAATTTTCTTTTTCTATAAAGTTTCTTTTATCATTAGGATTGTAAAAATGTATTTTTCATATTTTTAGGATTTATATTGTGTAAGTTTCACGTTTTTATTTATACGTTTACGTAATTTTATTTTAAACGTAAGTTTTTAGTTTTAAGTTTTAAACGTTCATCATTGTAAATATAGTGATAGCGTTTATTTAATATCTTTTATCTTTTTAATTTTCTTAATTTGTATTTAAGTCGCTTTATTTTATAACCTTTTTCAGTAGTGTAATATTCAATCCTAATCCTTTCTGATCGCTATCATTAGTGATCATTCTACCGTCTGATCAAGTGTTTGCACACCATTGAGTCTCCGTGGGACATAACGACCCGGGAATTCAATCTATTCTCCAGGACTTAATTGTATTTGTGTCTGAGCTGTTTCAAGTCTGTTTGACTTGACTGTTTGGCACAGATCAAAATTTTGGCGCCGCTGCCGGGGAGGCTTTAGCGTGTGTTTAGCCTTTTTCAGATCCATTCTTGTGCATACCCCATCTTTTGTAAAAAAAATTTTTTTTTGTAAAGTTATCTAAAAATCCAAAAAGTTCATTAACACTTTTCCTAAAGTGTTAAAAACACCAAAAATATTTTCATTCTTTGTTTTTGCAATATGTTTTTCAAAAATCCAAAAATATCCATCTTTACCCTCTCACATCTTTTGATTCTACATTTCTTTTACCCTCTATCCATTTGATTCTTTCTATGTCTCATCCCCACCAATTTGGTTGTGAATGGTGTGGGGGACCTCAAAATGGTGGAAATTGCCCCGGTTGTGGCATTGTGAATCCGGGAAACGGGTTTGTCTATGACCAAAATCCCTACAATGAAACAACTAATTTCCTCAACCAACCCCCGCACTATGAGATGGAGACATATTCTTGTGAGTACTGTGGAGGTCCTCACCCGAGTTTTGAGTGTCAAACAGGGAACACGCTTGTCTATGAGCATAATCCTTGTAACAATTATGACTACTCTTATCATGACCAACCTCCACAGTACCAAACAATTCAAACACAACCTCTGCAAATTCCTCAAGAACTTCTCGAAAATTGTCTAGATATACTCAAAGATTTGAAAGAATTGGTTAAAGAAGAGTCTCGTCAGAAAACGTATGCTGAAGAACAAGCAGCTAGAGTAAGTTCCCAATATTGGAAACCTCTCGTGTACGATTATGATGACGACGACGATGATGATTTTGATGAGGAATCTACGACTCCGAGTGGCAATCCCACTCCCGTTTCTGAGCCTTTCATTTCCGACTCTTCCCCTTCACTCACGCCGGTTGAGAGAAGTGCATTCCTTTTGGAAGAGGTCGATGATCCTATTTCTTTGAAATTTTTTTATCCCAAAGACTCTCTCACCATGGGGGATAAGCATCTCAGTACTATTCCGGAAACGGAATCATCGAATGTTGAGAACCTTATCCCGATCCCAAGTGAGTCTGAGGGAATTCTTGACCATGAGTGTGATGTGTCTTCTCCTCTTTCAAATGATCTTGTTGAGACTTTCTCAGATTTTGACAGTGATTATAGTGATGCCGATTCTTTATATTCTAAAGACATAGAATTTATTGATGCATTACTTCCACATTCCGAGATCGTCAACTTAGAAGAGGATGTTGACCATGTTGTTTCCACAACAATTAATACGACTATCACTAATCCTTTATTCGAATTCGATTCTGAATTTACTCTAAATTCAGTTAATCCAATCTTTGATAGTGATGAGTCTGACACGGAGACTATAATGGACGAGGTGCATATTTATAGCCCACGAAGTACCGCACATGTCCCACCTCCGTATATTCTTCATGAGGAGTTCGCCGGTGAACTCACTCATATCATATCTCCGCTGGAGTATGATTGTTTGGATGGCAAAGATCATGATCGGGGGGAGAGAATCTCAATTTGCATAGTTATGACAAATCTTTCTACCCTCCCCACCGAGATGCCTTCCAACCCTAAGAGCTCAACCAATAAAATCCAAATAAGTGCAATTGCACTTAATCCCGAGGAAGAAGATCTAGTTATGATTGTTATCATGATCTTCCTTCTTTTCTTCACCTACTCGGTGACTTCCTCTCTTCTTCACTCCTTCGGGAGTGAGGACACTATCTTTGACCCCGGCATTTTCATTTACCATCTGTGAGCCGGGTCTGTCTTTCTCTCTATATCTCATCGGTGTGGAACTTTCACGTGCTTCAATGTTTATCCAAACATCTTGAATGAAAGTCCGATGGAGATTGTTTCTTCCACTTTGCTTCCCCATGAACCAATGAATACGGGGTCGAGTCAAGCTAGCGACTCGGAAATCAAAAACAGTAGCACACACCATATGGGTTTTCACCCATATTTCTGACTTCTTATCCCTTTCTACCACCTAAGTGTGGGGGAGTTACCCCACATGTTATATATATATATAAGATTTTGAAAAAAAAAAAAAAAAAAAAAAAAAAAAAAAAAAAAAAAAATCTTTTTAAATAATGGCCGTAATATTTCCCTTTTACGTTCTTTGTTTCGGCATAACCGCCGGTACTTTGAATATTGAGGGCAATATTCATTTCTAAGTGTGGGGGGGAATTCTCACGAATTTCATATATTATCTACCCAATTCCCCCGTTTTTGGCCAAATTTTTTTTTTTTTTTTGGAGTAAGTGTTTTACACTTTCTCATTTGGTTATCAGTCCGCCTTGTCTGTAAGACTAAAGGATTGGCTAATCCAGGAGCAAACGGCTCTTGGTAAAGATATCTCAAATCCGTTTATATGGCTTGCAATTTGCCCAAAATTGTATGGTTCTCAACTCACCATATCCTAAAAAGTGAAGAGTTGGCTAGCCCGCAAGATTATGGCTTGTGGTAAAGGCAGTGGAAAATCCATAATTGGTATTCAGCTCACCAAAGATAATTATGATAATTTATCTAAGAGTTGGCTAGTCCAGAAGGGTACGGCTTCTGGTAAAGACAAAATCAAATCCGTTGAAAGCTGGTGGTTTGCTCAAAATCACATGGTTATCGGTGTACCATGGTTCTTACTTGAACTGAAACATTTGGCTACTCCAGAAGTAATGGCTTTTGGTAAAGAGTTTAAAATCCATTATGTTTTCTCAAATCATTGCTAGGGACTAGCAATATCTCAGTGTGGGGGATTGATGAGTGTCTAAATACTCATCATTTTTGTACAAAATAAACTGCAAAATCATCTGAAAACACTCAGAAACACATCAAAATTATCAAAATATCACAAATCAGTGTTTTATGTGTTTTAAATGCAAAAATATCAAAATCAGATGAAAAACGTATCAAATTTGCAAAATTGGCAGTTTTAGTCCCCCAAGTTTCAAAAATTGTCAAAAATAGTCCATGAGTCAAAATTTCAAAAGAAAAATCACCAAAGGTCCTTTTAAAATCATAACTTGTCAAATTTAGTCCTTTGGTGAAAAATATAAAAAGTTTGAGAAAATTGCAAAAGTGGTCCTTCAACTTTGAAAATTGGCAGAAATGGCCCCTGGAAAATTGCAAAATGGCAATTTTGGTCCTTATACTATGGAAGCTTGTCACTTATGGTCCTTGGAGAAACTTTGAGATAATGGCAGATGTGGTCCCTTAACTTTCAGAATTTACACTTTAGGTCCTTATCATTTAAAACCTTTAATACACCATTTTGGCCTGCCTTTACCTCTTGGACCCCCTGTCAAAATGAATTATGAACCCCCTGCCAAGTCTAATATCTGGTCAACCCAAGCCAGTCAAACAGCCAACTTGGCGCCACTTTTTCCACCCCTCCCAACCACTGCCTGCAACTCCACTCAACATCCATCCCCCCTCCTCATATCACTCTCCTTGTCCCCCCACCTCATCACAACTCCAAATATCATTTAATGATCCTTCACCCCCCTCACTCAACCCTCCACCTGTTAAAATCCTTTTGGCGCCAAAATGAATCAAACGGCTATAACTTGTCCAAGTCATCCAAGGGTTATTATTATTGGTGGGAAATGCTAAAGTCAAGTGGGAGAAGCAGTTGGCATATAAAAAAGGGAGGAGAGATGCAAGCAGAGGCAGTTAGTTAGTTTTTAGTTTTTCTTTAAATGTCGTTTGTTTAAAATTAATGTTTTAGTTAAAGCAAATGTTGTAATTTCAGTTCTATGTATTGAATTTAAAGTTAACTAAGTATTTGTAATCCATTTTAAGTGCTAATTCATAGTTTTATTTAAAGTGCAAATCTTCTTGTATACTGTTGAAAATTTAGTTTTCAAAATCCTATGCTCAACTCTTTAGAAGTTTATTTTTAAGCTCCTACAAGCTTATATAAGCTTATTACATCTTTTTACAAGCTTAAACTCAAGTTTCAACCCATTTTGGATCATGGTCAACAGAAGTCAACTCTGAGCTTAATATGGGTTTGGTAATGAACAAAGGTGATGCAGAGGATGCTTTTGGGTTGAAATAGTATAGTTTAGCTTAGGTTTGGGTTTGGTTTTGGTTTGCACTTAAGCTGGATCCATGTAAGTAACTGTCTCACATTTTCCATTTCAAGCCAATTTGCATATCATGCTTGTATCTGCTTCTTTGATCATTATTAGTTTTAACATGTTTATATAGTTGTGTTGAGTTCTTGAAAGATTAGTTTGATCACTGGGAAAAGTCAGTTTAGGAGTTTAAGTGTTTTTATGTGCTTAACAGTTTTTAAAAGGGTGTTTGGCTCAACTGATTTAACTGACATTTAGGCTTAGTCATTGGTTGTTTAAGGTTGGTTCATGATTGTTAAGTACTTTTGAGCTCATTTGAATCAAAGTTTGGGGTCTGCTAGCTCTAGAAGTCAAAATTTCTTTGTACCTGTCTTAGCAGCTAGCTGTTGAAGTTTTAACAAGTCAAAAGCTTAATTTGTGTTCAAATTGCATAAATACATCTTGTATTAGTCTCATTTCACTTTAATATATCATTTCCAGTCCACAAATCTAGATCAAACTTCATGAAAGTCAACTTTTAGTTTTGTCAAAAAAGTCAAAAAGTGGCAAAAACTTGTTTTTCAGCCAACTGCAAGGAATTTTCTAGGATTCATTTTTGGGTATTATTTTGTGAAATTTGTAGTTTTAAAAACCTCTCTTGGTCTGTTTACTTATTACCATTTTTATTGATTTTTACAAATTTCTTACAAGCTCCAAACAAGCTTGTACTTTGGGTCTCAGTTGCCCTGTCCCTGAAACTTAGCATATGCTGAGTTTTTCTCAGCTGATGCAAGCCCTTGCACAGGGCTCATCAGGGCTCACTTAGGTCTATAAATTGGTTTAAATACTCTCAACCAGGTCTTCTACAAGTTCCAGTTGGTGTTTTGCAGTTGTAGCTTATTTAGAGTGCTTAATTTCTTGCTTAAAGTAGCCCCCCCTTCACCGTTTTCTGCCAAAATTTCATATCATCAAATCTTTGCATCTAGCTTATTAGAGGGTTAGGCTTGTTTAAACTTGTTCCATTTCAGTACTTTTAGCTTATAGTAGCTTCTGTTTTGGGTTGGTGGCTTTTGGACTCCATTTGGCTTATCAAAGTGCTTATTTATAAGCACTTTGATCATCAGTTCCATATTATTGCACTTAACCTCATGTTTTTCTATTTTTCCTTGCTTCCTCATATTATTTTAGACTTTTCCTAAATTTTTCAGATTTTTCCAAGTTGTTTTGCTATTTTTCTGAATTTAAATTAGTTTTTAATCCTTTTTAATTAGCTTTAAATACAAAAAATTAAGAAAAAGTTCCAAAAAATAATTTTTCATTTTTCTTAAGTTTAGATAAATATAAAAAGCCTAAAAAGTATTTTTCCCTATTTTTCTCCTTTTATTTGGTATTTTTAATAATTTAAATTAGTTTTAAATAGTTTTTAATTAATAATAAATACATAAAAAGTATAAAAAATATATTTTCAGTTTTAATATTAGTTTTATCATATTTTAGATTTTTCTAAATCTTAACTTTATTTTTCTAGTCTTATTTCATATTTTCTTTTATTTTAGAGTATTATTAAATAGTTTAAAATAGTTTTTAATTAATAATAATTAAATTAATAGTTTTAAAAATAATTTTCTTTTTCTAAATATTTTCTTTTATTATTAGGTTTGTAAAAATGTATTTTTCATATTTTTAGGATTTGTATTGTATAAGTTTCACTTTTTATTTTGTACGTTTACGTAATTTTATTTTAAACGTAAGTTTTTAGTTTTAAGTTTTAAACGTTCATCATTGTAAAAATAGTGATAGCGTTTATTTAATAGATTTTATCTTTTTAATTTTCTTAATTTGCATTTAAGTCGCTTTTATTTATTTCCTTTTTCAGTAGTGTAATATTCATTACAAAACCTTTACAGATCACTATCCTTAGTGATCATTCTATCCTCTGAGTTTGATTTAAACACACCATTGAGTCTCCTTGGGACTTAACGACCCGGGAATCCACTGTATTCTCCAGGACTTCATTGTATTTGTGTTTAAGCTGTTTTAAGTCTGTTTGACTTGACTGTTTTGCGCGAATCAAAATTGAAAAATTATTTTTCTAGTCTTATTTCATATTTTCTTTTATTTAAGAGTATTATTAAATAGTTTAAAATAGTTTTTAATTAATAATAATTACATAAATAGTTATAAAAATAATTTTCTTTTTCTATAAAGTTTCTTTTATCATTAGGATTGTAAAAATGTATTTTTCATATTTTTAGGATTTATATTGTGTAAGTTTCACGTTTTTATTTATACGTTTACGTAATTTTATTTTAAACGTAAGTTTTTAGTTTTAAGTTTTAAACGTTCATCATTGTAAATATAGTGATAGCGTTTATTTAATATCTTTTATCTTTTTAATTTTCTTAATTTGTATTTAAGTCGCTTTATTTTATAACCTTTTTCAGTAGTGTAATATTCAATCCTAATCCTTTCTGATCGCTATCATTAGTGATCATTCTACCGTCTGATCAAGTGTTTGCACACCATTGAGTCTCCGTGGGACATAACGACCCGGGAATTCAATCTATTCTCCAGGACTTAATTGTATTTGTGTCTGAGCTGTTTCAAGTCTGTTTGACTTGACTGTTTGGCACAGATCAGTTGTCAACCACCATATATTTGTATGTGTGTTCACTAACATATGCAGGTATATTGGTATATAAGAATGTTCCCGATCCGGATCCCACAAATGAACATGATTGGATGCCGCAAGGAAAGGGTAACTATTTCTTGGGTTGACAAATGAAGAAACGGAGCTTAATTGGACTTCAATGGAGAGTTGGCATAAATGCAACGTAAGAGGTCTCACTGCATCAGCAGATGGTTTTCTTCTAAGTGATTGAAGAAACGGAGCTTAATTTGACCTTAGTTGGCATTCAAAATGCAACGTAAGAAGAAGTCTCACTGCATCAGCAGACGGTTTTTCTTCCAAACCCTACAGCAACAACAACAGAAGCTTCTCAACCACCTAACGTATCTTTGTGCAGGATACCATTTTTAAACAATTTTGAAAAATTTGATTAAATTGTTTTGAAAATGGAAAATATTGTTTTGAAAATATATTGGACTAATTTTTTGAAAATCACCGGACTTTTTGTTATCAAAACCTAAGTCACTCAATTTTTGACTTCTGTCATGGATTGAGGGGGAGAGTGATTTAAAATAAAATATTTTCAAACGATATTTCTTCACAAAAAGTCCGTTTGTACGTCAAAAAATGGTGATCTAAAGATTTAATGTTATGTCATGGTATGATTTTTTCTTTAGAATCAAGGTCTTTCAAAATGAAATCTTTTCTGTTCTTGTTTGATTGTGAAATTGTTTTGTTTTTACTTAAAAGATCTCTTAAAAACTATCATACCTGACACTAACAATCTTTAATGGTCCATATATGTCATCTTTCAAAATTGAATCTTGCCACGTCTTTCCCCAAAATTTTATAAATGATTTAAATCAGTTGGGATCACAAATCTCAAATGATTTGATATTTCTGATCGGGGTAGAGATCGTGTTTTAAATCTCAAATCTGTTTTAAATGAAATTTGGTTTTAGTCCTTTAAAGGCACTCCTGCCTCCATGTGCCAAACGATTTCAATATACATAATGCACATGTTGAGGAGGAGGATTTATCCAAAAACCAGATGAGTATTTAAACAAGGCCACATTTTCTCCCATGTTTTCTAAACCTAATTAAATCACTTGGGATCCAAAATCTCAAAGGATTTGATATTTTTGATCGGGGGAGAATTTGTGATTTAATTATGAAATTTGATAAAAGGTGATCGTTTTGATTCAGTTGTGCAGGCTGCTCTCTCATATGTGCTAAACGCTTTCGTATCTCGAAGCATATATTGAGGGGGAACATTTTAAAAAGAAAAGAAACTATCAAGGTGCAAATGCTTTTATGTTTTAACATAAAGTACCTTGATTGAGTTTTCAAATGGCTCCTTAAATGTCTTTTGTAATCGTGGATGTGCTTCAAAAGAACTCTTGCCTCTATGTGATAAAAAATGTTTTCAAATATCCTATGCACATATTGAGGGGGAGAATTTACCAATGAAAATCAAATGGCTTTTTCGTATGAAAATTGTGATCAAAGAAAATATTTCAAAGTTCTCTTGCCTCCTTGTGCTAAACAATTTCTAAATCATATGCACATGTTGAGGGGGAGGTTTTCTAAATGATCAAAACTATTAAGGTACAAAATGCTTTGATCTCGTATCACAAGTACCTTGATTGTTTTTCCAAATGATTTTTCAATTGGTTTTAAGGAAGAATGAACTATACCAAAAGACCGACCAATTTACTTTATGCATGGTGTTATAAGGATGGTTAGGTTAGGTATTTGTTCCCACGATCCGCCAGAACCGGAGGGATCTTCCCAGGGACAATCCACTAGATAGTGTAGAGTCCTTAGGAATATTGAAAAAAGGAGAAAAATGAGAAATGGGAAGAGTGCGGACTGAGACAGAGCTAGTACTGGAATTAACCCAACAAGGTTCTAGTAATGAAGTCTCGGTAAGCACTGAAGGGGTTGAAGAATGAAAAAGAACTGAATGTGAAAAAGGGTGAAAAGAAATAGCCCTCCATCAATTCAACCTTAGGGCAGTAACCGGGTTCAATACATATGCTACTGGTGTTTACCAAGGTAACGCCAGTATTGAAGACAAGACATCATGGACCCAGTGATGCACTGCACTAAACTTCCCAAACCACTCAAGTTCCTCTTAAAAGGGCTTGTTTCATTCTCACGGGGAACCGACATTATCTATTGACTTTCTCTTCGAGATTGTTGATATTGAAGAAGGAGACCCTCTCCCTAGTCTCCGACACAGGAACCAAAAATGCACTATTGAGTCTAGAGCCAAGAGATCATCCACAATATCTCGTTAGGACACTAAATTCTTGAAGACTTGCTTTTCCACACAATGTGGAAAGTAAGTATATATTAAGAGTCCTACGCATTATCCTTGTGGTATTGCCAGAACATCTGAGTGGTATGTAAAAGTATTCACGATGAAGATGGAAATCCTTCTAGAGCCAACATCAAACAAGCTCTTGGTGGGTGACATGTGAGATTTTGCAAAAGATCAAGCTTGTGACAACTGGATAGAAACAATGGGGAGATTCACTCGTGAATCAACCTTGGTCCAGGAATGGAATTGACGAATACTTTTGGAAAAACCGTTCGATGTGCAAACCTTCTTTTCTCTAGCACGTCGAATGTGTACTTATGTTTTCAAATTCAAAAAGTATCTCTGATTGAAAAATACTTTTAGAAAAACCGTTCGATGTGCGAATCTCTTCTTTTCGCTAGCACGTCGATTGTGTACTATTTTCAAATACAAAAGGTATTTTGATTGAAAATTGATCTTTCTCATAAAACCTTCGTCGTATTGCAAAACTCTTTCTTCAAGCAACACGCGATTGTTTTTCAAATCATTTTTCATCAATCAGTGAATCTCAATTCGCTGGTTCACTCACTCCGTGTTGTCTTCTTTGAGACGTTCCGGTTTGAGAACAGCTAGAACAGCTGCGAAACCCTGTCAAGGAGATTCTTAGGAATCCTACCTGTTCACAGGCAGTATTTATACTGATCAACGGGGAACCGTGGGCCGTGTACCTCAATTCAGCGAAAGTGATCAAAGACACTTTCGTGTGTTTTATTGCTAACTGTTGTTTGCAGGTACACTTGGACGGTTGCAGCTGATCAGAATTGAGGAGTCAATCCAAAGCCGCATGCTCACAGCATCCACACTTAATTTGAAGAAATCATGACTGGTGCATATCTACATAACCTGGCTCTGATATTTCATACTATGCTTATGCTTCGCTGTTGCAAATATCATGAACCAGTAAGGCTTCCGCTACTCTGATGGAAAGATGTCATGATTCAAAAGTGTGAGCATGTCGGTCCAAAAGTCACAACATCACATGAAGGCAACACAACTATGGATGATCCAGAGAGATTTACTGTGGCTGATGATCTCAATGAAAGCTCGAAGATCATCAAAGATGTGGATCAGTTAAAGGCCTCCACTGAAAGTACAAATCAATGCGGACTTTGAAGAATCGCTACAAAAGCACAAAGATTGCAGAAATTGAAGAATTCAAGTCTATGAGCTCCAGAACGAAGTCAAAGATAGAATGCTAGGAAGCAAAATGTATTTCATGGGGTGACCTCCCTTAGGGGGAGATTGTTAGGAATTAGAAAATTCCATGTTAAAGAGTCGGTCACCCCAATAATGGTCTAGCATATGTTAGCTCGTAGATTTGTCGGTGTTTACGTTATTTAGCAGTTTATTAGTTAGTTTGTAGCGTAGTTTAGTTTAGAGCAACACCGTGGAGGAAGGATGGGTCTTTACCCACTGTATGCCTGATCCACAGGCCGATAGGAGGTCGTATTTCTTGTAACTATAAATACCCCTTCCATCCATGGAAGGGGTGGTGCTTCAATTCAATCTAACCTTTCATTTGTGTAAACCTCTAGCAAGAACACTCTCTCTCTCTACTTTCTCTCTCTAAAATGGAAAACATGTATTTTGATCTCCCAAGACCACCCGAATCATCAAACACAATAATATTGGATCCTAACAGATATCGTAACTGTCACACCCTCAAATTACCTGTTTTGCAGCGGAATGGAATACCTGGGAAAAATCCGGGGTCTGATAAACTTAGGTGAAAACACAGGGAGTTAGATCTATGTCTTGTGGTCGTTTCTCCGGGTGGCTCATGCCGTAACTCATCACGATGTGTAAATTAGAGCCAAAACGGCAAAACGTGTCCAAATTTGAGTAACAGATTTCAAACGGATAAAACTCATAAAACTTGCATATAACCAACTGTTGGTCAAAGAATAAAAGTTTTAGCTAACACCCTAACTTGAACGTGTCCACTGGCTGTGCGTTAATCGGAGTTGTAGAACTCGACTTATGCCCAAAACCGTGAGACAGTTTGCTGCTGATTGAAATAACTAGTACATCCAAGGGTAAATTGGTAATTTCATATTAGTTAAATAATTTCTGGGGCAGTAGGGCCCACTAATGTGTTTAGTACTATCAATTACCTTTCCGAGGATATAAAAATCGAGTCGTGATCATTTACGGTTTAGAAGTAACGAGTAGATTTAGACGGGGAAAACTTAAATATAAGAAACGTAAACAATTATACGACTTCACAAATATTAAGTATCCAAGCATAATTGATGTAATAACTATATAAGGCATGTTTATACATTCACATCGTTATTTTGAAACCTAAGACACAACATCATATTTTAGGTTGCGCGTTGAGGTTTCTCGGCTTATCCATCGATTCCGTTATACATTGTGATATCATTTATTAATGTGAGTTCGTAGCCCCACTTTTACTCGTTTAATTGTTTTATAAACTCTTTGGGGGAGAAACATGCTCAACTACTGGCTTTTACTTTACACTTATATGAACTTAAATAACTGTTGTTTCACTACTTATGCTAGTAAGTAGATTATGCCCGAACTAAATTGAGCACTATGTTATGAACACTATTATTTGAACCACTTTTCTTGATTTTGAGCCCTTCGACATATATATTTGAACTCTTTTAACTTGATAGGAACATATTGGAATAGATTTGAACACTTTAACTTGATTTAATTCTTTTGACATATAATTAATCTATTTTAACTTGATTTAAAACATTTTGACATATAATTAATCTTTTTTAACTTGATTTAAAATTTTTTGACATACAATTAATCTCTTTTAACTTAATATAGAACCTTTTGATATATTTTGAACTTGTTTGACTTTATATTGAACTCTTTGACTATTTTGAACTTGTTTGACATAATATTGAACCCTTTGACTATTTTGAACCTTTTGATATGTTTTGAGCTCTTTGACTGTTTTGAACTTTTGAACTCGACTTAAACACTTGAACTTAATTACGAACTTTTGAATGAAACACTTGAACTTAATTACGAACTTTTTAATGGAACACTTGAACTTAAATACGAACTTATGACTTGTTTGAACTTATTGAACTGTACGTGCTATGACCTTGACCTAAAGTCTCCCATGATCGGAGCATCACTATAAAGTCTCCCATGTTCGGAGCATCACTATAAAGTCTCCCTATGTGAACGGAGCAATACTAAGTCTCCCTTGTACGGAGCAGTGCAAATTCTCCCATGTTCGGAGTGTTCTTAATTGTATATAATAGTTGTATGATGTATTGTTCGTACATTCGCATTGTTAGTCTCCTATCAGTAGGTAGTATGGATAGCGCTATTAGAGGTCGGCCAACCTCTCGTTCACTATGTTACGGGACGCATATTATTTATTCTAGGGGCTTTGCCTGGCATACATTATTATATACGTGGTGCTATACTATGAACTATTATGACAGCGTATACTTGACCACTAGACACACTATATTTTGTGCAATGGGTTGTGAACACACAAGTTGCAAGTTTTGTATGGGCAGAACTTGGAACTGAGTGGATTTACAATGCCTTTGCTTTGTGAACTATTATAATAACGTGTACTTGACTTCTAGACATACTACTTTTGGCAGTGGGTTGTGAACACACAGGTTGCAAGTTTTGTATGGGCGGAACTTGGAACTGAGTGGATTTACAATGCCTTTGCTTTGTGGACTATTCTCAATGACCAAAAACTTTGCCTTTGATGCATGAACGTTGTTTAAAAGCTTTACATGTTAAACAAACTCTATGAACTCACTCACCCATTGTGTTGACACTTTTAGCATGTTTTATCTCAGGTATCTAAGGCATTCACTTCATGGCATGCATGTGGACTTATCATAGAGTCGCGGTGACGACGCGTCTCACATATATTTTATGCACTTAACTATCGTTTGATTGTAACAAACTCATTTTTGGTACATTGGAAATCTTTTGGGACCTATGTTTTGTAAACTCTGATTATTTTACTTAATCAAACGATATTTTTAAAACGACACTTTAGGTCGTTCGATATAACTGTAACTTTGATGCTATGACAGTCATCCCCCAGGTATTCCATTCGCTGCAAAACAGATAATTTGGGGGTGTGACAGTAACTATTTTTCACAAGTATAACACTTACATATTTTTACTAGACCAAAATGGTTGTCGCAAGTGACCGTGTTTGGAGTCATTTTTCATATCGATAGAATGCTTTTGAGAAAACGATGTCTTCTAGTAAAAGTGAGTTCGTCTATTCTATTTTCCAAAATGTTTAACCGTTTGTCAAACGAAGCTATAACGAATAATTTACGATCACTCAAAATTGGTCATTTTCATGAATTGTCAAGTGTATTATTTTGCGACGAAAAACTATAACTTCATAATAAAATCACTAAATGACTATCGTAGGATATCATTTCAACGTAAGTACTTGTAAAGTAATTTATAAATTGACGAGACGTTATAAACTTATTTTTTCGACGATAAACTTTATTTTCTAAAATGCACGAGTGGTATGGATGTCATATGAGTTTGCATGCACGACATTGTTTCATGACTTACATTAGAACATATCATTCATATTAGGTTGCGGATAGAGATTGCACCTCATTTCAGTGTATCCACTTTTGTCATCATAATCATTGCATCAGGTGAGTTCGTAGCCCCACTTTTACTCGTTTAATTGTTTTATAAACTCTTCGGGGGAGATACATGCTCAACTACTTGCTTTTACTTTACACTTATATGAACTTAAATAACTGTTGTTTCACTCTTTATGCTCGTAAGTGGATTATGCCCGAACTAAATTGATACTATGTTATGAACACTATTATTTGAACCACTTTCCTTGATTTTGAGCCCTTCGACATATATAATTAATCTCTTTTAACTTAATTTAAAACATTTTGACATATAATTAATCTCTTTTAACTTAATATTGAACCCTTTGACTATTTTGAACTTGTTTGACTTTATATTGAACCCTTTGACTATTTTGAACTTGTTTGACATAATATTGAACTCTTTGACTATTTTGAACTTGTTTGACTTTATATTGAACCCTTTGACTATTTTGAACTTGTTTGACATAATATTGAACTCTTTGACTATTTTGAACTTGTTTGACTTTATATTGAACCCTTTGACTATTTTGAACTTGTTTGACATAATATTGAACCCTTTGACTATTTTGAACCTTTTGATATGTTTTGAGCTCTTTGACTGTTTTGAACTTTTGAACTCGACTTAAATTCTCGAACTTAATTACGAACTTTTGAATTGAACACTTGGACTTAATTATGAACTTATGACCTGTTTTGAACTTAATGAACCGTACTCACTTTATATTACGTCTCCCCATGTTACGGAGCGTTATCGACTTAAAGTCTCCCTTGTACGGAGCAGTGCAAATTCTCCCATGTTCGGAGTGTTCTTAACTGTATATAATAGTTGTATGATGCACTGTTCGTACATTCGCATTGTTAGTCTCCTATTAGTAGGTAGTATGGATAGTGCTATTAGAGGTCGGCCAACCTCTCGTTCACTATGTTACGGGACGCATATTATTTATTTTAGGGGCTTTGCCTGGCATACATTATTATATACGTGGTGCTATATTGTGAACTATTATGATAACGTGTACGTGACTACTAGACATACTACTTTTGGCAGTGGGTTGTGAACACACATGTTGCAAGTTTTGTATGGTCGAAACTTGGAACTGAGTGGATTTACAATGCCTTTGCTTTGTGACTATTTTAAATGACCAAAAACTTTGCCATTGCTGCATGAGTGTTCTTTAAAAGCTTTACATGTTAGACAAACTCTATGAACTCACTCAGCCATTGTGTTGACACTTTTTATCTCAGGTATCTAAGGCATTCACTTCATGGCATGCATGTGGACTTATCATAGAGTCGCGGTGTCGACGCGTCTCACATATATTTTATGCACTTAACTATCGTTTGATTGTAACAAACTCATTTTGGTACATTGGAAATCTTTTGGGACCTATGTTTTGTAAACTCTGATTATTTTACTTAATCAAACGATATTTTCAAAACGACACTTTAGGTCGTTCGATATAACTGTAACTTTGATGCTATGACAGTCATCCCCCAGGTATTCCATTCCGCTGCAAAACAGGTAATTTGGGGGTGTGACAATTTATCTCAATAATCTCTTGAACCATTTATTCTTTTCTGCATCAACAATAGTGGAAACAATAGTTTACATTTGATACTTTTAGCTTTACGTTATTATTTCCACCTAAAAAGTAAAAACTAGTGTACTAAATTCTTAAGGCCCGTTTGGTTTGTGGAGAATACCTCTAAGATTTGGGTTTGTGTTTATTTTAGATGTTTGGTTGAGGGTTTAGGTTAGTGTGACCCGACACAAAACCAAATACGTGGGTTTCTACCAAAGTAAGCAAAGAGGCCAGCATTAAGGAAAAAACAAATTTATCTCTCTGACAAGAATTAAGTGAAGCATGCATGACCTTATGTATAGTTTTTTTTTTTTTTGGCTTTTTATGTCTTAAAATAATATATCTATTTATTAAATTAGTATTTTAGATATATATTTTTTCTCTAATATTAAACCCAAATTCAAATTCAAAGTCAAACCATAATCCTATATCCACTTACAAACCAAACGAGCCCTTAATCTTAAAATAACTCAACACAAATTGTTTCCGCCAAATTAACCAAACTTTCATATTTTCGAGAACAAACAAGTAGGGCCAAATTAACCAAGCTTTCATATTTTCGAGAACAAACAGATAGCAACAGTCAAGGTTGTAAAAATCGCTAGGCGCTATTGAGGACGGGTCAGGTAGGGCCTAGCGATTAATCGGTTAGGCGGAGATTAATCGGGGATTAATCGGATTAGAATATTTATGCACAAAATTGTAATTTTAGATATTGTATTATATTATATGTATAAGATAAGCATAGTGCATCAAAGTTCAAATATTTCAAGTTTTCAAATATAAATATAATACATAATTATTTAAAGTTCAAAGTCAAGCATAGATATTACTCGGTTTGTTGACCATTTTTAAGCGAACTTTGACCGATTTTGTTCGATTAATCAGTTTGTTGACCAATTTTTAAGCGGTTTTGTGTGATTTTTAAGCGATTTGTTGACTGATTTTTAAGCGATTTTGTCATATTAGACCGATTTTATTCAATTTTGTCCTATTAATCGATTTGTTGATCGATTTTTAAACGATCTTTGACCAAACCGATTAAAACTGCCGATTATGATAAATCAAGGCGCTCACTGAGCGATCAGCGATTATGCAAGAATTAATCAGCCGCCTGAGCCGATTTTTACAACAGAGGCAACAGTTTTATTAATATCTTTAATATCAACCATTTGCTCCCCTTCTCAGTTCACTTTTAAGTTACGATTATTTATTTCCTTCTAAAAAGTTAAAAATGTCGTGCTACACTTCTTAATTTTAAAATAACTACACATATTATTGCAGCCACATTAATGCAACGTAAAATATCAAAGCCAAGCTTTTATATTTCTAACAAAAAAATAGACCAACAAAATGCCACATTAATGCAACGCAAAATATCAAAGCCAAGCTTTTATATTTCTAACAAAAAAATAGACCAACAAAATACTCCACGGCAACACGCGGGCCCAACATTTCTCCTTTGGTCTTAAAGAGAGATGCTCCACCACAACACACGGCCCAACATTTCTCATTTGGTCTTAAAAGAGAAAAAGCTGAAGTGGCATGAAAGACCATGGTCGTCTACGGTCACCATTACTACTAGTCTAAGAATCTAATATTTTGATGAGAGACAAAGTACAAATCTAGCAACGGCTGAACTCTCCACATAGGGGAAAAAATAAATTGTTCATGTGTATAAAGCTTGCAGACGCCAATATCACACTTAACAGATACAATCGAGGGTACAAGCTATCCAACAAAATGAGCACCCAAGAAAATACAGATCAGCAATTGGAGTGCATAAAAATCTTAACTCAAAAAATGCAGACGAGTTTATACAAAGCAAGAACATGACCCTCTTTTCCATGATAAGTTACCCTTTTCTTCAACCATCACTTACCACAACCCAAAATACCACTATTACTACTACACATTACAAAAGGGGTAACGATCAACAATCAACCATCATGATATTTTACAATGCCTTGCTACTATCGAATGTCATTGTGATTGTGTAGCCTCTATCCCTAAAATAAACATCTAAGTGACACAACGACCTCTTACCATGTCCCATGCCATTAACCGTTAGTATTACTACTCCTAATTATTCTCGATTCATTGGCTGTCCACGCATAAATCGGCCACCTTCATCTGTCACAAGTTATAAAATCAAGGTTATCCAACAGAAACAGAAACATAATTGACTACATTTTGTGGAAGGCAACAATAGGATTGATCTTTTAACTGGAAAAAGTGTGATAGATTACTTTGAACAAATTCCCGTCATCCCTGATGTCAGCTTCACCAACAAATGACAGTTTTTTTAATAAAATGTTATGTCCAACAAATGCAAATTTAACTTGAGTCGCGCTTCAGTATTTTTTAAGAAAATGAATTCCTTTTTTATAGAGGCAATCCCAACAAGCGAGACTCTTATAATAATTGCTCCAGAAAGTAAAACTTTATTGAGCACATGCCACAAGAAATCTGTGAAGCAACTTAGCACACTTTATTTACAACTGTACTATACAAAACACTCTGTGATGTTGTGAAATTAAAGTATCAAGTTAAATGAGTTTATACCACTTTCACCATCAGAGATATCTGCAAGCCTTGCAATGGCATCGGCTAGTGCTTGCTCATGCTCCTGCATATCAATCATTAATGAAAATTGCAACCCACAGTTAAAACTAGGGGTGGCGAGATGGGTTTGTCAAGCGAGCTGGTAAGAAGACTGAGGTGGCATAACATGTTTGAAAAAACATGTTTTTTTATTTAATTATAATGTGCTGAACATGATTGTCAAACAAAAATAATTGAAGTGATTAACAAAGTTTTAGTGCATTTGAATACACTACGAATGACTTCAACCCATTTGTCTTGTTAGCATTTTAGGCACATCCATTAGCTCGACCCGTTAAAGATAGAACATAATCCAAACATCCCATTTACAAGTCAATGGCTTAAAAAAAAAAAAAAAAAAAAGAACAAACAAGGTTTCTGAAAGGAATTTTCCTAACCTTGAGCACTTTCTTTGCTTTCTCGATTTCAAGAGGATCCGGATCAGTTGAGCTAAATACCCTCTCCACCTGCAATGTCAATCAATGAATTAGCAATTAGAAATATAAAAAGACGGCAAACAGTATCGCCAATTCATACTGGTTATGTATTATTGTATTACCTCTTTTATAAGAGTATCAGTCTGAAGCAATTGAATATCATCCAGACCCTTCTTTCCTATCCCATTCTGTGATGGTGGAAAATCCCTTCTTATTTGACCCTTTGTCATCCCTCTACCTCTTCCTCCACCTGGACCACTATCACGTCCAGCAGGTCTACCCACTCCATGACCTGGCCCACCATAGCCCCCTTTATGAGGTATCACAGGATCTGGGCCGTCTACCCATTTTATATCCTCTGGAGATATCTGTCAGCACAAAATAATAGTTAGAACCTTAGCAGTACACATAACATTTTAAAAATGACGAACAAAAACAAGAGCAGCAAAATATCAGAATTACTAGCATGTGAGAACAAGAACAAAATCGTAAAATATATAATCCACCAGATGTTTAGAAAGTGGAAGGATGGAGCCATTACTTATGCTATAGCTGTACCATGACGAGAACCCATTAAAATCTGGAGTTTTGAACAAGCTAGTTTTTAATGTCAAATGGACATGAGTTTTTAAAATTAAGTTGATAATGCATTGAAGCATACACATATAGCCAAAAACTTTAAGATGGTAAGAAAAGATTGCTACAAAATTATCTGTTAAAATGTAATTCTGGATTCAGCAGATGACAAATTACAAAGGTATAAATGTAGTAATATGTTTATTACCACACACACATTTCAGCAGAGCTATTTTAACAGAAACTTGAGAAGACCAAAAATTAGAAATGTCAATAGCACAAGAACATGTTATTCAGTGTTTACAAGCACTAGAAGCATCTACTGGTAAACCCAGCTTGCCTATAAATATACCCAAGTCATGCATTCAAGTCTCATTAGTTTTACACTGAGATTGATATTTTAACAGTTACCTCTGCCAAATTGACCCACTCCCATGTCTCATTCGTCGTATACATATCATACACTAGTGCATGCCGACCCTGAAAATCGTATAGAAAGATTTTCAGCACAATATTCTGGGTTTGAGCATTGAATTATTGCACGCATGTTGCGAAATCAAATTACCTCAACAGGATTAAAATCTGTTATCGTAGCTTCATAAAAATTGTTGTCATCTGGCCAGCGGGTTTTCACTTTTCTCCCAATCAATGGCGAGAATGATGATGTTTCCGCAGCCTCATTTGCAAGTGCGCCCGAATTCACACGATTACCAAGATGGCCCCTCCCAGTTGAGCCTGGTGGATGGTGCTGGGCTTTCATTGATGACGCTCCACCCATCACCTGGCAATGGAGAAACAAAGGTGTGACCTTGGGAAAGAACATATTATAGAAATAGTAACTAAGAATCACAAATATGAGCTTACAGATTTCTTATTTTTCCCCTTCGTCCCTGACACGGGTCCTCTTCTAGCAGATGAAGACGTAGGTAGAGGGAGATGTTGTGGTGGCGGTGCACCAAATGACTGTGAAGGTCCTGAGGGGTTCATCTTCTGCTTCTTACGGGTTGCTGAGACAGATGGGCTTGGTAATGGATCATGAACAGCTTGCGCTGGATTGAGCATCCCAGGTTGAAGCCCGCTGGACTGTCTCCACTCCCTAATGTCATGACACAACATATCAGACGTTGACAGAAATAAGAAAAACAAGTTCCTCGTCAGAAGATGACAAAGTGGGCTTAATTAACACTATTGGACCTTATTCTCCTGATAACATCGTCTGAATTTACTTTAAGCAGAAGCTCTCTGTGTTCTTCGTTAGATAATCTCAATTCTTTGCGGAGCTCAGTTATTACACTTTCCTTTTCCTGGAAAAATATATTTTAGTGAACATCTGACAAAACCTGATAGAAAAAAATCATACAGACATCAGATTAGTTCATACTAATAGCGAATCATACCCACGAAATTGCATCTGCTTGAGCTTTGAAGGCTCGTAAAACTGAACTATATGCTTCTTGCTCCAGTTGGTGAATTTGGGATTCCATATCAGTGTCCCCATGCATTCTAGGATACTGTGCAGAACCCATAACTGCAGGTCTTCCATTACCTGCAACATGCCCACCTCTTGGAATTCTATTTTGATGAGACGGCGGAAGATCATCATCTTCCGTTCCTGCAATAGAGACAAATTACCAGCTCAAGGTCATCATCCAATCCAAGTAAGACCAGAATGAAATATGAATTAAATGCTAAAACTGAAGAAGAAAGAGGATGTAGCAAGCAATATATGTGTGCATGTAATTTTTAATGCCCAAAGCATAAAAAGCCTAGCAGCTAAAAACAGCAACTGATCGCCAATTGGAGCATGAGGTAGGGTTTTCCCCTTAAATGGTGTTAAATAATATACACATACTCATCCTCAGAGAGCCTTATCTTCGCATCAAGTCATGTATGAAATGATGAGAAGTACTACCTCTGCTATAAACGACGTCGGCTCATAGGCATTATCATGTGTTAACTAACCTAAAAGCATTGAGAACTATCGCATATAATAAATCTCAAAAAGCATATACATTACTTGTTACTTTCAGATACATGCAAGGCTCCTAGCTAGGTTCAAAAGAAGGATCAGCTAACAGCACCAATTGGTTACGACTTCTACAAAGTATCACAATTTATGAGCCTATTCAAGAAAGATGCCAATTCTGTATTTATCGTGCTATCCTTGAAGAGGGGTCTAGTAAGACACTGGTAATGTTCATTATTAAACTGACATCAAGAGTACAGGATTATACCTACTTGGTGTAAATGTGAATTATCCTAATGCGTTATTTTCTGCGCTCGTCAAATGAGGATAATAGTTCAAAAGGGGGAAACAATGCATGGTTTCCAAAAGGGATCATGCATGAGAGTGAGAGGGCTGCTATATACATCACTGACCCTGGAAATATGGCATATTATAATAACCAGGGAAATATTCCCAGATTCACGTTAGACTATCTGATTATCCATGCTCGGTTCGCTCTCGTCGCAGGAAAAGCTTTTGACTGAGAATCTGAGATGCTTGTAACTTTGAAACAACAAATTAGCATAATCAGCTACGCACTGCATCTCCACCAAGAGTAGCAATCTAATTGAGCAAGATTCAGATGTGTAAAGACGGTGTGCATCCAAGATATCTATACCGTTTATGCCGTCGTGATATTCAAACATTACCAACCATAAGCACATCGATATTATGGTTGCACCTTCATCCATAGTAGGGGTGAGCAAAACCGCCCGAGTCCCGACAACCGGCCCGATCCCGACATAAACCGATACCGACTTATAGCTTCTCGGGTCGGGACTCGGTTTTCGTTTTAAGCAATTTCGGTTTTCGGGTCGGGACGAGCCAAAAACCGAGAAAAGACAAGCAAAGTTGACCAAAACCGACAGTCCCGAACCGACTGAAAGTCTGAAACCGACTACTTCCGGGTCGGTATTCGGTTTAGGATTTAGCTGCCTTTCGGGATCGGGATTAGTCGGGACAGGTCGGGTCGGGATCCGGCCCGATGCTCAGCCCTAATCCATAGTCTTATAAACAGAATGGAACTTTATAGAAATGTCTGTGAAGCCATAAAAGAGGCAACACGGCCTCTAATAACATCAAGTATTAACTATGAAGTCTTTCACCCCTTAAGTAAGGGAACTGGTATTCCCTCTTTAACATGGTAGATCAATTTCTATTTAGGCTGTGTGAAAAGAAACAGCCCTTTGCCCTTACTCCTTGATTCTTACCCGGGCAAGGCTCTACCAAGTCCTACACCCCTTAAGTCAGGGAACTGGTATTCCCTTCCGATGAGTTGCTCGAGCTCCATCAATAAGATAAGGGGCTTTCCCGACAATTCTCATCCCACCCATTCTTTAAAAATAAAAAATAAAAAAACCCGCACAAGGACCCCTCTTATTAGGAGCAAAACAAATAGGCAAGGTCTAAATTCAACTGTAAAGTGCATCACTGCAATGCTGGCTGGTATTAATATATATTATCAACGCTCTACAAGTACCTATTGTAAAGCACTAATTATCATAAAGACAAGCAACACCACTTATCTGTTCTCCACTGCTTGTTTTGTTCCTAAAAATCCCTTCTATCTAGCTACAACTAACGCTGAGTTGGGGATGACATTGCATCAAAGCATTGAAGTTTCTTACTTATTACGGATATACATTCACAACATCCTAATAGATATTCATAAATCACAACAACTCCATTATTTAAAAAGCATATGCCAAAACAATCTGAAAGACAATAAGCTCCTTAGTTAAATAGTTGTAGACCTCAAGGTTATTCACTATCCACGAAAACCAACCTATACGCGAGCAGAACTCATTAGACCCAAAAAGTAAGGTTACTCAACTTCTAATGGCGCGCTAACTTTATAACTTATACTCAGCCATACCCGTCATTCTATTACACCACCAACTACCAAAATGTGTATCGACAGTTCGACATTCAGCAACCCAATAATCTCTAGTCTAATTAGCTTCACTTAATTCAATACAAATAAACTAAAACCAAATACAACATATAAAAAACAATCTTTTTAACACAATTAACAATGCTGGCAATAAAATCAATCACAATGCACAACATAAAAACCCTAATTTTATAAAAGAATAAAATAATAGCAATTGAACAGCAGAACAACAACTCACCGCTACTATCATAAGGTTCGTAATCCATAGCCAGCTTGCAAAAACAAAAACCCTAAAAAAATTCCCCCAAATTTCCAAAATCCACAAAAATCGCTCAAAAACCCTAATTTTTCACAGATTCGTGAAATTAAACGTCAATTAGTGACAATTAACGTGAGATTAATCGGATGGGATTGATGATTTGAATTGATTTAAGATTAGGGTTTGAATTATGTGAGTTTAGAACAAGAGAGTGATGATGAGAAAAGAAAGGTGGGAGGCGCGGAATTGAAATAGATCTGTTTCGGTTTTGGTTAATTGGTGCTTTGAGTTCCGTGAGTTTGAGTTTGAGTTTGAGTTTGAGTTTGTACTTTGTACTTTTCAGTCGGTAAGTTTAAAAGTTAAAAAGCATGATAGTTTGTTTGTTTCTCGAGTTATTGTGGTTTAATGGAAAGATTTCTACGAGAGATCTATCTAGATTTCTCAACTTTGTATTTACTATAGGTGAGATCTTTCACTTTCACGTATTCTTTAAAGAACAAACAAAGAAGATCTCAACCATACAGATGACGTATAAAACATACAACAGATTCACTGAGTTTAGCTCGTGCTATACGTATTTTGGGCTCATGCCCAACAACAAAACAACCATAAATACTGGATTGACAGTAAGCCCGATAACAAAATTGGCTACGGTCCGGGCTCAAAAACGCACGCAGAATACCCAGCGGACCAACATTTGGCCGCAAAAAGTGTTCTATGTCCGCATCCGCGATTACTACGGAACCTTGCCCGACCAGGGTCCCACTCCGGCCACTAACTTTTATATGCGAGTTGTTAGGAAACCCTAGCATTGAACCTCGCCTATAAAAGGGGTTTTAACCCTCTCACAAGATACAACTTTCTCTCACATAATAATACACACATCTTTATTATCTCTAACAAGAGTATATACTTACTCTCACGCCGGAGCTTAATCGTGAGATCCGTCCCCACGGTAAGGCTAACGCTTTACTTTCGTTTGTGCATGGATTCAATCAATCACTTGGATTAGTACAAACTTAGCCCATCAACAGCTTGATGGTCCAACCCAACACACATCATACACACTTATTCTAAACCTTCATACTTTTTGTACTAAAAAGTTGGCGCCATTTGTGGGATTAGTATACAACTACGTTCTCGAAAATACTCACCATGGGCACTCGGCCTGGACCGATTCCCGCCCTCGCATCCGCCGTGCGGAACGTGTCGGGAAGGGAAGATGATACATCTCTGATGGAACTTGAGACTTGAGAGCCCCGAATCCGACGCCGGCCTCAGGAGATACTCTGACAAGTATTACCATCAGATCTTGCCAATTGTGACAGAGAAAGTTCGTCAAGAGAGGAAGCAAGAGGAGAGGCTTCGCAAAAGTCTGAATCGGGAGTACTAAACGGACGAAAAGATTTGAGAAGAAAACTCGAGTCTAAGAAGCGCCGAGACGTACGAGAAGGCTCTGACCGGAGAAACAATAGGTTTAGATCGCCAGCAAAGAAAGATACAGAGCGAGAAGCGGTATTCAAAAGACTGCGAAAAGGTGTATTTCATAGATTGGGAAACAGGGAGAGGAGCACCTCGGTGTATTCTGAGGATTCCAGACGACCAACCCACCACAGCCCCCAAAAAGGGGAAGGAAACTACTACCATAGCTCTTATTCGCAAAGAACATAATCCACTTCCAGAAGGCACGGGGATGGCAGGGCATCCGCACATAAGACGGGTGGACCCTTTGAAAGCAGAGACAGATCAAAGAAACAAAAGTCAAGTTCGGAGGACGACTTAACAAGGCCATGGGTATGCAAGAAAACTGACTCGTTCACTCCACGCATTCGTTATTTTGACACACCAAAAAGAACCCGCATGCCAAATAACGTAAAGACATATGACGGAAGTGGAGACCCAGAGGACCACCTCAAGATTTTCTAGACAACAGCAAAGGTAGAACGATGGGCTAAGCCAACCTGGTGTCACATGTTCAATTCCACACTTACAGGGTCCGCCAAGGTGTGGTTTGATGACCTTCCGCAAGAATCCGTTGACAGCTAAGATAGTCTGAAAGAAGCCTTCCTAGCCAATTTCCTTCAACAAAAGAAGTGCATTAAAGATCCATAGAGCTTCATCACATTAAGCTAAAGGAAGGAGAATTTACAGAAGACTATGTACAAAGGTTCAAGGAAGAAACTAGGGATGTGAAGGGAGCACTAGAAGTTATGAAAATCTCAAGATTCATGCATGGAATTACTGATCTGAAACTAATTAAACGGCTACACGACAGGATTCCAAAATCAATGAATGAAGTAATGAATATAACCACATCTTTCATATGGGGGAAACAGCCGCCGAGAATAGAGAAAGGAGGAAACCATGGATACAAATGCCGATGAAGCAAAACATAGTTAGGCATCGACAAAATTTCAAAAGGGAGTTCAGGAACAAGCTTAGAGCAAGAGAAAAGCAAAACGGCTTCCCCACCTCTCCTAAACCCCCAAAATTATACATATATACAAAAAATTTCACATGTGATGAAATTATACAAAAAAATTCATATGTATATACATACTAGCTAAACGACCCGTGAAATTCACGGGTATTTTAAAAAAAGGCCAAAAACATGAATAATGACTTGTGTATAACGCAATTGGACGTTAGAAAAAAACACGTTAATATATGCAAGTGGATATAAAAAGTTCATAAAAATGAAACATGTGCCTAATGGAACAAATAGTCAAATAATCTAAACAGAACATCTAGTTGCATAAGCACTTATTGTAATTTCTTATTTTGATAAACTTGTTTTTATTGCGAAAATTTAAAGGCATGTTGATGTCAACATCTATTTAGTTGATTTTTAATAACTAATTACATACATGAAATAACTGTTAACCATTTGACATATGCATAAAAGGGCAAGATTGGATCAAGTGGTTATCACCCTTGCCTCTGGAAACATAGGTCAAGGGTTCGATCCTCACCCCTTGCAAGGCCGGAGGTCTTTTTCTACCTTTGGTAGAACCGAAAGCACCTCTCTACCTTAGGTAGGGGCAGTGTTGCAAAAATCGATTGAATCGGCCGATTAATCGATAATCGGCCATACACCTTATAGAATTTTGAAAATCGGTCAAAAAATCGGCCAAAAATCGGCAGAATCGGTAAAAAATCGGCCGAATCGGTAAAAAATGGGCCGAATCAGTCAAAAATCGGCCGAATCGGTCAACTTTAAAAAAAATTGTAATTTCACTTATGACGCACAATGGGGACCGTTTATTTCACTTATAACGCACAATGGACCTCATAATCAGAATTGAAGGCTTTTATTGAGGTTTGAAAACATAGTAGGCTTGGAATCAATTAAGATCTTTAGTTAGGTCTCCAGAAATACCCAAAACTTGCAGGAAATATCAATCCGATTAATTACCGATTAATCCCGCCTTGACCGATTACTCGCTGCAGGGTGGTCGACCGCCCGACTACCGATTCACGATTTTTGCAACATTGGGTAGGGGTATGGTTGTCTACGTCTTAACCTCCCCCATACACCGTGAAAGACGGTATTTGGACCCATAACCTGTGGAAGACGGTATTTGGAGTTACTTTACTTTACTTTTTGGTTTAATATACACAAAAGTTACTAAAGTTTACGAGAAATTTGTTCTAAGTCACTAAAGTTTTGTTGTTGTTATTCAGGTTACTCAACTTATTGTGACCGGTTAAATTTATCACTCTTGTTTTGGTAACCTAGAATTACCGGTAATAATACTACGTGACAAATTTTTTATATTTCATTTATATTAAATATTAAAAAAAAAATGAGTTAATTTACAAATAAGTTACTAAAGTTTGCCAAAATTTTCATTTAAGTTACTATACGTTTACATTCTTTTACATTTAAGTTAATATATAAATAAGTTGCTAAAATTGTGTATATTTTTATACGTTTTTTTTACAACAATTTTTTGGACGTTATTATACGTTTACATTTTTTTACATTTTTGTCTGTTTTTGCACGTTTTTTGACAATTTTGCACACATTTATATGTTTTTTTTTACATAATTGGACGTTATTAGACTTTTTTGGAAGTAATTTTTTGTTTTGATATGTTTTCATACGTTATTATACATTTTTGGATGTTATTGTACGTTTTTGGACGTTGTTATATGTTTTCTTACATTTTTATACGTAAAAACGTATAAAACATACAAACGCATTAAAGAAGACAAAACGTATAGAACATAAAAAGGGTTTATAGACAAAGAAGTTACTAAAGTTTGCGAAAAAGTTCACCTAAGTTACTATAGTTTTTTTGGTTACAAAGAGGTTACTTAAGTTTGGTCACCGGTTATATAAGTTACTCTGTATGTTTTAACCTTCTACTATAGGTTATTTTTTTCGTTAATTTCAAAAATGGTCCCTCAGACTAACTGTCGTTAGTTTTTTCCGTTAGCTAACGGCCATTTGCAAAAAACATTTGCACTGTTAGTCCTTTATCCTAACGACCGTTTATACTTAACTCAAAATTTGGTTTTCATACATTTTTGTCCGTTTTTCTTACGTTTTTTGACCCTTTTTTTTATGGGTTCTCTGTTTTCATTCGTTTTTATACGTTTTTATTCGTTTTTATACGTTTTCGCCTATTTTATTACACTTTCATCCGTTTTTCTTACGTTTTGTCCGTTTTTCTTACGTTTTTTCCGTTTTCATACGTTTTTGTCCATTTTTCTTACGTTTTTATCTGTTTTTCTTTCTTTTTTTCGTTTTCAGACATTTGTTTATGTTTTTCTTACGTTTTTTCCGTTTTCATACGATTTTGTTTATTTTTACACGTTTTCACACAATTTTATACACTTTTTATAAACATTTTTATACACATTTTTACATACGTATAAAACATAACAAGTATAAAACATATAAACGTATAAAACATACAAAGGTGTAGAAAAACATAAAACTAGTATGAAAACGTAAAAAGACGTAAGAAACGTACACAAGCATATAAAATTCGCACACAAATGTAATAAAAAAATTATGAAAACCTATGAAAACGTATGAAAATAAACGAAAAATAGATGAAAACGTACAAAAATGGACAAAAACGTACGAAACTGGAGAAAAACGTACGACAAGAGAGAAAAACGTACATAAACGTAAAACAATGTAAAGAAAATACGAAAAGAGAGAAAAACATTCATAAACGTATAAAAACGGATAGAAATGTACGAAAATATACGAAGATATGCGAAGGAGAAAAATGTAAAAATAAAAAAATTAAAATGAAAAAAAATTAGAAAAAAAAAAAAAAAAAAAAAAAAACGCATAGTTACTTTTTGTTAAGGTTCGGTAACCTATTTCATAAACCCGTAAACTATAGTAACTTCCTTGTAAGATTTTAAACTATGGTGCTGACGTTGACAAGGGGAACCGGTAATCAGCCGGTTGCCCACCCTCGCAGTAACATTTATGTAACATTTTTAATCTTTGAGTAACCCAAATGACAAACTCGTTTACTTAAGTTACCTCTTTGTAACCAAAAAACTATAGTAACTTAGGTGAACTTTTTCGCAAACTTTAGTAACTTCTTTGTCTATAAACCCAACATAAAAACATATAAAACATACAAACGTATAAAAACGGATAAAACATAAAAACGTATAAAACATACAAAGGTGTAGAATAACGTACACAACGTATAAATACGTATAAAAACATACGAAAATGGAGAAAAACGTAAAAAAATGAAAACAAATAAAACATACATAAATGTATAAAAATGAATAGTAACCTTTTTTTAAAGTTCAGTAACTTATTTAATAAACCCTGTGAACTATAGTAACTTGGTTGTAACATCTCAAACTATAGTGATGACGTGGACAAGGGAACAGGTAAATCATCTGGTTGCCCACCCTCGTAGTAACAAGAATGTCACTTTTTTAAACGTTGAGTAACCCATATAATAAACCCGTTAACTTGAGTAACCTGAATAACAACAAAAAAACTTTAGTGACTTAGGACAAATTTTTCGTAAACTTTAGTAACTTTTGTGTATATTAACCCTTACTTTTTTCATTTGATATGCATATTCGATTAAAAAAATGTGTATAAATATATAATATTGATTATAATATAATAATTTGTGTGTAAAGAAGCTGGGTAAGTTTGGTTATCTGTTCGTGAGGTCGTTAACTTCTTCACAAATAACCATCTTCAACTTTTTCTACTCTTAATGCAGGACACAAATACAACATATAGTTGGCAATCTATGAAAATAGGGCGTGGCAAATATAAACCCACTTTCTCAAAAAATCATCTCTCGCTTCTGTTGATCGTTATAAGAATGAGATGTGGACACTGGAAACTACTTTACTATTTTTAATTGTATCCATCTACTAAAGGTGTAATTTTTGCCTTTAGAAGAATGAAAGGTTATACAATTAACTTACATTTACTCAATTATTAATGTGGAATTATTATATTGTTAATGTGGGAAAACATATTTAATCGCAATTACTTTTTCTCCATTATATGTACAACTAGCTTAGAGACCCGTTGACACCGGGTTATTTTTTAAAGAAATAGATAAATGAGATGATAATAAAAGTAATAACGTAAATTTGTTAAATTTAAAATATGTGTGAGTCACAATCGATTTACAACCATCGCGTTGCCAATCTAAAATAGATTGACTCGAACATAAAATGATGTGTGATTTTAATGATCAACTGAGTTGCTAACAAACCTTGTAACATTAAAAATAATGAACCATAGTATAATATAACATGATTACACCAATGATACATACATGATACAACATGAACCTTGTTCAAAGACCTTCAAGTACTTCTTTATACACGACATTTGTTGTGGTTTTGGAGAGATTACCATCCTGATCACAAACGACAACCTTCAAACCCCGCTTGCTTTTTACTCTTGATATGGCAACGTACAGTTGTCCATGTGTGAACACATGACGGGGCAAGTACAAACCAAAGCGATTGCCCTTGGCTTTTGTTGATTGTCATGGCAAAAGATACTGATATCGGATATTTTTTCCTGACAATCTTAAGAGGCACACGCTTATCTGACGGAGTAATCCTCAACCTTGGAATAATCACCTTTTTTCCGAAGTTGGTTCCGTTAATGATCTGTGCCTGAATAGAGGTTCTGCAAATTCTCTTATCTCGCTAACATCTTCCAGTCATGAACCCACAGTACTTGCCCTTAAAACCCCTTAAAACCCCAGGCATCTGACTATAAGAAATCTCAAACAACCTCTAAAAAATAATTTATTCTAAAAAGCAATCCTATATAGTCTCTATAAGAAGTTTCATAAGCAATCCTAAAAAGACCATAAAAGTAGTTAGTCTAATACGCAATCTTAAATAGACCATATAATATACGATAGCGTAATAATAGTTCCCTATGTTATAGTTCATAAAAATACACAATAAATGATCATACAAAAATATTTATAAAGTAGTACTACTCATTTTATATATGGTGATGTAAAACTGATTACCTAATTAAACCTATAATTAATGAAAATCTATTTATCTTTACTCAAATAAATAGCTTATGACTTTCAAAAAATAAAGAGAGACCCAATCATCCTATAATGTATTTCCAACAAATTATAGGTTGATTGGTGAGTTAATAAAAAGGCTTTTCAGTGGTTGCCAAAAAAGATTGTGTTATCACCAATGTTGATCATTTTAGTAAACTCACCAACCAACTTAAAATTGGTTGCGCACAAAAAAATCTTAAAAAAGACAGCAAGATGCCACTATTATCTTTGGATTTATGGCACGTACATGTAGAAGCGATTGAAGTATCTTAACTAAATAAAATGGAAAAAAGGTCAAAGTTGACTGTTGAATTTTCAACAATGGTCAAATGTAAGAGAAAATGAATGTTGAAAATTAAAATAATTAAGGAAATGTTGAAAATTAAATGATGAAACTTAATGGCCATTATAGTGGTGACTTTTTTGAAAATAAAAATAATGAAGCTTGTTCTACAAACTTAATAGTCATTAAAGGAAAAAGAAATATTGAATAGAATATGATTTTTTTTTTTTTTTTTTTTTTTTTTTTTTTTTTTTTTTAACTGGATACATAGTTCTGTAAATAAAACACGTAACATAGCTATTGTAATTTCATTTATCTCTTCTCTCTATCTTTAAAGTGAGTTTAAACCTAACAACTTTCTCTATTAACCTAACATAGAAATTAAAAAGGGTCTAAGCTTTTTTTTTTTCGTTTTTTAAAAAAATTTCATTTATCTCTTCTGTTACATGTAAAAAAAATTATCGGAAAAAATTTGTTTTTGAAAAAAAAAATTGTTTTAGCACATGTTCTAATTTGATTTGAAGCAAGAAAAATTAGAAAAACAATTCTCGATTTGTTTTCTTCTGAAAACCATTTGTCACATGTGACGAAGAAAAATTCACACGTGACGAAAAATAACTTTCTAAAACGTAATAAAAACGGACGAAAGCGTATAAAAACGGATAAAAAACGTACGAAACATATAAAAATTTATATCCCTTTTTATACGTTTTCGTCCATTTTTATATCCGTTTTTATACCCTAAAAATTTATATCCGTTTTTATACTACGTTTTTAGGGTATAAAAACGGATGAAAACGTGTATATGTTTTTAGGGTATAAAAACGGATATAAAAAACGTATAAAATTGTATATATGTTTTTATATATTTTCATACATTTTCGTCTATTTTTATATGTTTTTATACATTTTTTTCGGAAACATTGTATTTAGAAAGTTATTTTTCGTCACATGTGAAAAAAAAAATCTGGACTTTTTTTCGTCACATGTGAAAGGTGATTTTCAGAAGAAAAAAAATCGAGAATTGTTTTTCTAAATTTTTTGTTTCAAATAAAATTTGAACACGTGCAAAAAAAAGTTTTTTTTTCAAAAACAAACTTTTTCTGATAAAAAAATGTTTACATGTGACAAAAAAGAAGCCGAAAAAAATGCACGTGACGAAAAAAATTCAAAAAAATATTAAAACAAATCGGACGAAAAGAATTTTCAAAAAAAAAATCGAAAAGTAATTAAATTATAAACGGCCGTTAGTGTAAAGGATGGGCGCTGCAACGATCGTTAGCCAAAAGGGCTAACGTGTAACTGCTAACGAAATTCACTTAACGCCGGTTAAAATGGAGGACCAAAAGTGGACGTAACAGTGCAAAATACAGACGATTTTTGCACTTAATGAACCACAATAACGATACGTACAATTTGGCCGAACCACAAGGACGATTTTTGCAATTTAATCTAATACCTACTACTAAATCGTCATATACTAATCCAAAAGATATCACAACACATTATATTCAGTTATTTTGTCTCCATTGCCTTTCATAGTTTCATTTTTCACAGATTTGTATATTAAGGCAATATCAAAAATTACTTTTAACCTCACGGCATTACAAAGAAAATGAATATTAGTCATATTTTTCATATTACTATCAAAATTCACAAATGAAGAGCATCCTCATATGAGTAGATTGGCCTAGGATTCACGTGATCTGGCACAAATTAGTACATGTGCACAATAAAGGTCTCACGTTATTTCAAGAAAACACTACAATAAAAGCACATCAACAAAATTGTTCACTCACAAAATAAAAGCGTCTCACAAAATTTGTTCACCGAATACAAATTACCACATGTTACATCGCGTGTAATAGAGTATATATGTCGTCGCTACTAGGTGCGAGCTTTACTTTACCACAATTGTTATTTGAGCCTTACAATGAAAAGAACACGCAAAAATATCGTTCTATCTAAAATTTGCTACACAAAACCGTTGTCTCTAAGTCTTGAAACAAGGATAAAAGAACACGCAAAGTAATTGATCTAACCGGAATTTGTCGAAGACTATACACCGCTGCCGCTAGGCGCGAGTACTCGTCTAGTATAACTTTATGTGGGAATCATTTACCATAGCTTTTATTATATACCATGCTTAAAGATGTGAAATTATTGGAAACATGATAAAGTCATTGACATCCAAGTTTTTATAAAGTATTTATCTTTGGAAGACCAAATTTAACTTTGCTTATGTATCCTGCTTCATTTCTTTGTCACGTATTAATCATCACTCGCCATGTAAACATGCCACGCGTTTCAACAGTCGAATCAGTTTGATAAATCCATTGCTTGTGAAGCATTCTACAACCCTTTTCCATGAGAGACCAACACACAAGTCTTAATAAAAAAAATTACTTTGTACCATTAAACACAAAAAGCTTTCAAACAAATGCAAATAGGATGGTTAAGAACATTAGCCTTGTGAACAATGGGTCGTTGGTGCTTATAAACATAGACTTTTAGTTGATGATGGATTTAGGTTGCCGAAGAAAAATGACTTTGGGTTGTTGATGAAAAGTGGCTTTAGATTGCTGATGAAAAATGGCTCTCGGTTGCTGATAAATGGCTTTGGGTGCTGTGAGCTGGTTTTTTTTCTTATGTATGATATCAGTCAAATATCACATAATAATGTTACAATAATGTTTTCTAATTATATAAAACAACAAATAATACATTTATAAGGGAATTGCTTATAAAATAGCAAAATTGGTACGTTCAACCTAACGGATAGCTATAGAGAACCATAGCTCTCTACATGAAAAATATGAAACTGAAGTTAAACACATATAGACCCATCCTATATACTTATGCCTATTAACATTTACTGTCCCCGTATAAGCTAAATCCTTTTGCATCAAGCTAACCTAATCAGCCTTATAGTGCTTGTGACCAATCCCCAACAAACACCTCCACACCTATGCTTCCATTCTCTGTTAAACCATTAAAAAAAAGGAAAAAAAATAGAAAACTTATACAAATTTTCATAAGAAAAAAGAAGGAAAAATGTGAGCTAATCCAAAATTAGACCCCTGGTTGTACCAACAAGTTTCAAACCAATTAAAATTTTATTTTTTTTACTATAGCAAGTTTCAAACATGAAAAGTAAAAAATTAAAGTGGCAAATCCTTCCGTTAAGCCAATTTAGTTTTGTTAGCAAATATCTATTTCTAGCTATTTAATATGGGTTCATATATACAGAGGTGTTAGCATGTACTCAATATCAATACAAGTAAGAGTTAAAATGCTTTTTTCGGTTGTTACATTACTTATCCTATTCCTCATATTTATTGACATTTTTATCAAAAAAAGTTATTAAATAAGTTAGCTAACCTCAAAATATAAGGAGCGAGGATTTCCAATGATAATTGCAGTTGATTTATCATCTTTACGGTTCAACATGGTAAAAATTTCTTTGTAAGAGCACAAGATACATGGTAACACCTCTGTATAGCCAGTCACATAAAAGCTTATCCTTGTCAACATAAATAAATGATATCCATGTCCAAAGAGAAATAGATGGGAAGACTACTAGTCCTAGTATTTTTACCCGTTAGATATAAAACTTAACCAAAATCAACCCATTTCTATATAATCGGGGTCAAAATGTTCCCTCTGAGTTTTACATTTAGTAACAACTGAATTACGGGCGCATGCTAAAAAGTAAGATTTATTCATCATTCCCATAAAGTTGCAACATTTTTCAATTTGAAACCTCTCATAAGTATTGCAAAAAAACTATGTTTACACCTTCTAATGAATGCCCTCATATAATTAAACAACTCATATAAAAGTTCAAGAATGTCACAGCATGCTTTGCGGCCCATTAAGTGTTAGAAAAAAGCATATAACAAAATTACCTTATCAAGTTTGGGGCCACTTTATTCATTTGCTGCATAACAGAAAGATAACATTACTATCAGTTACAATAATTGAATAAGATTACCTAATTTGATGACACAAAGCATGTCTGTCGCTTCGTAAATGGGTATAATTTTGATCCCCTTTGTCGTCACTTTCACACATTTTTTATTGTGTGTTGCCTTTAATCCACCAGAAGCTAAAGGTTGGGATGAACTGACATGTTGGTCCAACAGTTGTAACTACTAAATTGAATGGGTAGGTTATATACCTTTCTGATAACAATTATGGATAACTTGTCAGGAGCTAAGCTCAGCTCTAACTCGGAACGCGTCATTAAAATAATTTCTTTTTCAAATTTGACCACAAAGCTTTGCAGCAAAGTATATCCCAGAGCTCTCAAGTTTTCATGCTCTTACAGGATCCTTTCTCACCCCGCCTTGAGTAACATATATGAGCTTGGAACTGTCAACAATGTCATTTTCCCTAAATTGTTCAAATGAAATGACCACATCAGCACTCAATGCAAGAAAACTTATGTATTGAGGAAGCTAACAATCTTGATTATTCATTAAGCAAATGAACAGGTGATATGATCTCACATATCTCTAGACTACCCGTACGGGGATACTTTTGAATGTTTATTTTAACAGCTTGAGCTTATCCTTATAAGCAAAGTCTACAAATCAACATATTATAAAATCCTTCTTCATCCCTATGGGTAAACTTGTTATTCACCTGTTCAGATGACCATGATCATTTTTTATATATAGCACATATTTGTTATTTAAATTTATCAAGGATTGGCTACGATGCAGTGGCTCAGCAACATGTTTAAAGAAAGCACTTCGACAACATTCCTTTGTAGTCAAAGAACCACTTTCCTTCTTCATGGACATTTCCTGCTCCATACAAGTCAAAGAACTATTCAATGTTCGAGTATTGCAAATATGATTGAAAATAAATTTTCAATCTCTAAGTTTTTTTAAACAACATACATAACTAATTACATGCCATTATACTGAACCGAATCTTCACCATCTTATAATTCAGTAATCAAAGTATTCTCAACTTGATTTGTGCCTAAAAGGATGAATCGCCACTAACAGACTTCACAGAATCAGCATGAGTTCATGGTCTACTTTTGCGTCTCCCACATCTCCATTCTCAATAAAATCTCTTTAGCTTTTCTACATCCAATTCTTTCTTTTAGAATCTTATTCTTTTAATTTGTTAAATCTCATAATACAAAAGATTACAATAAACATGAGTGCCATTACACAATTATTGTAAATGAAGATATGAGCAGGGATGTGAGGGCATAGTGACTCTTTAGGAATCTATTTGTCTTTTGGATCAAATGGAATATGGATGATGTATGCACCACTACTTTTACCAATTTCTTTAGTTAAAGCATCTGTTGAACCATCTGAATCATGTGATGAAAGCATGTTTGTTGGTTCACTATAGTTCCTGTCTACTTTAATAGATGTCACTTGTATAGTCAAATTTGTCAATTGATTAACACGACCCACATTATTTAACAATTACCATACACATCTTATCTCAAATGACATTAAAGAGGTTAATATAATGTTTACCTACTACTCATTACCATTTGTATATGTTCTTCATAGCAAGATCCTTAAAAATCTAACCCGTGATATTCTTCATATACATCTCCTGCACAATTCAAGCATCACAGTATAGATTACTCCGAACTCAGAACCTTTTTGTATCTCAAATTAGAACAATCCATTATTTCTAATTCAAATAATAGCGCACCCGTTAAGAAAGAATCTCAAACATGAGTCAACTAAGGTGATCTATTCTTTAGCGGGTCAAACAGGCATACAAAGTCAAAATCCAAACTCTTTATTACCTGATCCAACACATATTCCTATGCCACCTTAATATCGATGATAACCGGTCTATGTGACCTTAGGATTCGTCTACTTTGTGCTCTACCAACTCAGTTTAATTTATTCTGCAATTGCAACATGACAAAAGGATCAAAGAAAATAAGTAGCAGGTCATTCAAAACTTGTTACCTTTCAAAGACATTTCATCGAACACCTTGCATTCAGTCATCAAAACCCCTTCAATATCTTTTTTAAATGCCTTCTCATCTCATACTATGCCGGGAACTCTTCTAACAACACCCTTTGGCTCAACTGGATTCTGTCCTCATCAAGCAAAACCACCTAAAATAGCAGACATGAATAGCAACATCAATTCAAAAAATCATTCATAAAATATTTTATAAAAACAAATTAAAGTGACAAAAAAAAAAAAAAAAAAAAAACAACAACAACAACACATCCAAATTGTGTACTATGTGATTCAAATCTAAACCTAAAAAGAAAACTTATATTTACAATTGACTTGAAACACAATTAAATTGAGTTGAAAAAAGAAAAAGAAAAAAAAACATCAAATAGATCTTAACTTACTGGCAATTCTATCGAATGTGTGTAATTATTAATTCAGACAATTGTGTGAGTGGATTTGTGTATGTGTTTTTGAAATTTGAATCGGTGAAGAAGATGGATTTGTAATGAGGAGCGTGTAGATTGATTGTAACTGAATACATTTAATGAATTGACATTAAATGGTGGATTAAAACTGCTGAATGAAGAATCGTATGGGAGAAGTTTGGGATATAGGGCATGGCAAATATAAACCCACTTTCTTAAAAAGTCATCTCTCGCTTCTGTTGATCGTCATAAGAATGAGATGTGGACACTCAAAACTACTTTACTATTTTTAATTGTATCCATCTACTAAAGGTGTAATTTTTGCCTTTAGAAGAATGAAAGGTTATACAATTAACTTACATTTACTCAATTCCTAATGTGGAATTATTATACTGTTAATGTGGGAAAACATTTTTAATCACAATTACTTTTTCTCAATTATCTTAATCTTAACTACATAAAATAGAAAAATGGTCAAAAAGTCAAAATGTGAAAAAGTGAAAAGTGGAAAATGTGAAAAATTATTTTTGGTAACTTGGGAAATTATGTATGGTAACTTGAAAATTATGCATGGAAGAAAATATCATACTCTTAATTTTTTTAATAAAAAATCAAAAAATATATTATTTTTTAATAAAAAATCATGACATGGCCGGGTTTATCAAACCGGGTCAACAAAAAACCGACGTTTCAATCCGATTCTCAAACAAGCAAAAACCCGGTCCTATCAGGCCCGGTGTCCGAGTCGGTTCTCGTTTCAACCGGCCGGGTCAACCCGGGTTTAAAAACATTGCTATCAATCATATTATCGACAAGTACATTCATTACTATTATTTTTTTTTGTTTATACTGTAATTTTAAATCATTAACTTTTGGTTATGAGTATTACTTTATTATTGCAATTACATTTCATCTTTTCACGTTATATTTTGAATGTTAAACGGAACATTTGCCACAATATCACATATCGTTAACTGTCTACCACTAAGAACAGCTGCCGGCAGACGCGGGTACTCGCCTATATGTACAATGTCTCTAGCTAGTACTCCTTTTAACATTTGTTGGTTTTATTTATAAAAGTTACAAATGGATTTTAAGTTGCTAACTATTAACCCATAATTTGCAATAATCTCAAACATCAACTATATGTAAACCTTTTCCTTTAAAGAATCGAATGATATCATATTACAGAGAACGCCCTGCCAACCAAACAAATATATTTAGGGTATGTTTGGCACGGAGCGGTGTGGAGCTTTTTTGAGCGATGAACGGTGAGCAATGAGCCTTTTGATTTTTAGTAGTCGTTTGGCAAATGAGTGGTGAGCTTTGCTACTTTTTAGAAATGCTAATTTTTTCAATGCTTCTTTAAGAAGCTGTGAGCTGTGAACGGTGAGCTGTGACTGCTGCTCACATCTCACTGCTACTGTCCACTGCTAGTGCTCACAACTATTTTTAACAAACACACCCTGAATGTAAAGGTAAGTAAAATATTGTACAGTATATAACTAAAGCCCAGTCATTTATATAAAAAACCAATTTACTCCAAATGACTCTTCACATGCAATTGTGACTCAAAAAACTATTTCTCCTAAAGTACAATTACGAATTGCCCCGACCTTTTCTCTTTTTCACGCCCATTGGTTATATCCACCCACTTTTCGACCCGGCCCGGTTTCTTTTTCCTTTATATCCACTCACGCTCTTCTTTTATCTCCGGATCCGGTTGCCTATCCCTGATCTCATGCCCGACCCAGCCTGATGAACAGTAGAATGTACAGTGGTCGCCACCTCCTGCTTCCGAATCATACATCTATCACTCGCTTGCATGTCTGCCATCTGTTTTCTTCTCCGCTCTTATCTTTCGGCCCCTCCTATCCATTCAAAATTGGTTTCTCAACAGTTCGGTGTTGTTACTCGGAACTTACCTCTCACCGATTTAGGTTGTCTGTAAGTGTCCGGTTTCTTTAATTTATGGCTGCAAATTTCTTATGCCAGTAATATATTCTCTCTTGCGGTCCAATCTTTTTGAATAATTATTTTAGGATTAAACCTTACTTGCCCATGTTTATTATTAATTCATACCTGGGATGGGTATTTTGTTAACCTCTTTTCTATTTCGATTTGCCCTTTCTTTATGTTGTAGATATCACTTTATTACAATAACTGTCACATGTATTGCTTTGTTTCTTACTTTATGTTTCTTGCTTGAGCTAACTGTTATGGCTTTGCAGCTTTCTTGCTTACAATATAGGGCCATATTTATTAGCTATACTAATTGTTGCAGCCTTGGTGGCTGGTTTTATGCGTCCTACCTTTTTGTTGCTTACAATCTTAGTGGTTGACCCGTCTTCATTAGTTATGGTAATTGGTTATAGTCGTTGTTGCAGCCGTGCTTTTTCAATTCCTTTTTTCAAGAAAAAAATTGTTTCCATATTTTCCTCATGCTTTCCGATTCGTTCTCTAATAAATTCTTGCTGCTTAACCATCAAAAAAATAGTTCCCGTTTTTTACTCATGCTTTCCGATTCGTTATCTTATAATTTCTTGCTACTTATTCATCGTCGTTGGCAAAATGGTATTAGTTGCTGTTTTTTGTCCTTTTTTGACCGTCATATCCGTGGGTATATTATTGTGTTCAAATATGAAAGACAAGAAAAAACATGTGCGCGAAAACATCAACCTACATCCTGCTCACGCTCAGCTACTAGCTACGTCTTATAATACGAATGTCACCGTCACCTCGAAAGCTCAGGTTGCTGTTAGAGCCACGCTCTTGAATACTCTTCCAGATATGACGCCACCTTTGGAGAATTCTGATCTGATGGCTTCAACAGTTAACAATCATAACTCCGGTACTTGCTTATGCTTTTATGCTCGCTGTCGTGAGCCTTTCAAAGCTTATAATATATGTACCTTCTTAACCATAAATTTATCAATCTTTTTTTTACAGACACGGGTGCGCTACAAAAAGATGAATCCTATTTGGGGTTTCAAGCTTCAAACTTAACGAAGCGTTTTCTGCAACTTCAACAGGGGAACGTCCCACTCTCTGATGCGGAATTTCACTACTCTACAGGACCCGACAATCTGAATGTCACTGCTGTACCGACATGTATGTGCGCGGCTTCCACTTTCCTTGCTTTAGAGCACGAACTTTATTGCTAATTCAACCTCTATCTGCTTTCATACTACAGTTTTTAAAGTACCTGTTTTATCGATTTCTTTCCGCTTCAGTTTCTGACACCAGCAACCACATTAGTAACGCACCAGCTAATCTTCAGATTTCGATCTAATACAACAATGCATGCATTAGTGATTCTAATTATTTCATTCTTTTTCGTTTAAAGAAAAAAAGATTCCAACAAAAAGCGGTTCTACAACTATGAATAAAATATATTTTTAGCTCTCACATCTACTTACAATTGTGAGAATATTCTAATATATTTCATGAATTATTAGAAACTACCTTATCAGATTTTACCTGATCCTCAGTTTCTAGCCCTAAACTCATAATGGCGAGAAGTAGATTATTTTAAATAAAATAATTTTCTATTGAATGGGACAGTATTTTACATCAACAAACAACAAGTAAAAGAAGAAATAAATTATTTAGCACCTCTTTCCAATACTGATTGAAAGTGCGTTGCTGTGTCAGAAGAAGGATAGCTATACTGATTCGGTATACTCTGAAGACGCCCTCGGTACAATATTGACGATCTCACAAAGATTTTTCAGTGAATTTACATTTACTGATCCAATCTTTTACGGAATCGATCCCCTTTTGACTGTACAAGAATATGTGGAGCTCAGCATGTCTGGAAGCACAGGAGAACGTTCTTTTGCTGATATTATTACCAGTATTCGTTACTGGGTCATTCATAGCATTACTATACCTTCTCTATTCATTGCGGGTTGGTTATTCGTCAGCACTGGTTTAGCTTACGATGTGTTTGGAAGCCCTCGGCCAAACGAGTATTTCACAGAGAACCGACAAGGAATTCCATTAATCACCGGCCGTTTTGATTCTTTGGAACAACTCGATGAATTTAGTAGATCTTTTTAGGAGGCCTCAATGACCATAGATCGAACCTATCCAATTTTTACAGTGCGATGGTTGGCTGTTCACGGCCTAGCTGTACCTACCGTTTCTTTTTTGGGGTCAATATCAGCAATGCAGTTCATACAACGATAAACCTAATCCGAATTATAGAGCTACCCTGATAAAGTGATGCCGAATCTGAATATGCTTGGTCTTGGAATGATAAACTGGATTCTTCACAATACAGATGGTACTCTCATTATCAATATTGATAGGAGTATTTTTGAAATTGAACCCATAGTCCAAGAGTTGATTCTGCATCCACAAAACTTGTCCACAACCGCTTGCAACAAGAATTTAGATTACCGCTGACAACCAACTAAGAAGAAACGAGACTTACAAAATCAATTCAAAAGTTCAATCTATTTATATGTTTCATCACCAACGTATTGAAATGAAATATATCTAGTCATCTTGACAAAACATATGATTTAAGTACATGACACGTACCCAAAATTGGGGTCACCATTAATTTACTAAGCAAAAAGTTTCTTAAAAATGAATTAGATTCTATTTATTTAGTTTTATATATTAAAGGGTTTGTTAGAATCCCATCCAGCAGGGATTCTTAGTCAAAATAGGATTATCGTAAGGTATAGAAAGATAAAAAATTCTATTATTTCGATAAACTAATTACTTGTTTGCTCAAAATAATTCAACTTCATGTTCTAATTTGGATTCAAAGGAAAGAAAGTGTGGAGTTGAAATAACTCACTCAAAACGCTTTTTAAAGGATTACGTGGTACGATTAGATCGAATAAGCCCTTCTGGAATAAATACTCAGCCGCTTGTGAACCTTCGGGTACTGTTTTATTTAATGTTTGTTCAATTACTCTTTTACCCGCAAAGGCAATGTAGGCATGGGGTTCGGCAATAATGATATCCCCCAACATACCAAAACTAGCTGTCACCCCACCGGTAGTAGGAGATATAAGGATTGGTACATAGAATAACTTTTTATTTGATTGATAATCATATAAAGCAGCAGATATTTTAGCCATTTGCATCAAGCTCAAACTTCCTTCTTGCATGCGTGCCCCTCCGGAAGCACACACTATAATAAGAGGTAGAAATTCTTTAGTGGCGTATTCAATCAAACGGGTAATTTTCTCCCCAACTACGGATCCCATACTACCCCCCATAAACTGAAAATCCATAACCCCAATTGCTACGTTAATACCGTTTAATTGCCCTATACCTGTTTGAATAGCCTCGGTTAATCCTGTCTTTCTTTGATAAGAATCGATACGATTTTTATAAGGCTCCTCCTCCGAATGAAATTGAATGGGATCCAGAGAGACCATGTCTTCATCCATAGGCTCCCAAGTACTCGAATCAATCAAAAGTTCGATTCTATCAGAACTACTCATTTTCAAATGATATCCACATTGTTCACAAAGATTCATTTTTGATTTAAAAATTTTCTTATAATTTAATCCATAACAATTTTCGCATTGAACCCACAAATGCCTGTATTTTTGATTTACATCCAGATCGGTAGAACTTTCTCGTATAGTTTGATCACTCCTTCTGGCATCCCGGGTTTTAGTCCTATTTCCACTTTCACTACAAATGGAACTAGAAATGTAATTGTTACTGGAATTGTCACTACCATTTACAATGTAACTATCAATACAGATTTGAGACTGAAGATAACTGTCAATGCAACTATTAATGTGATTATTCCAAGTATACTGAGTATCATCCATGTAATGATCCTGGTGGGGATTCTTACTCTTAGATCCATTATTGAGATAACTAGAATTTCGATAAAAAGAATTTTCTAGTTCACTACAAAAAGGATGATCATTGTCAATCTCAAAAATATGATTTTCAATATCAAAATATATAGAATAACTGTCCCCATTACTATCTTTAACTAAAAAAGTATCATCAGAGATGAAATTCCGAATGTCCTTGACGCCAAAAAAAAGATCAACATTATTGTAATTGTCATGACCACCGCAACTCTGAATGTTTTTATCCGTATCATTTATTTACCTGTGGCCTCAACCAGGAAGGATTTATATAAACCAATTATCCAATCATTCCCTTGACTTTCTGGGTTATCGTTCAAGTGTGCGGATAAATCCTTCAACGGTACGCAGTCAAATGCTAGAAAATGCATTTCTAATCGATAATGCTATTAAGAAGTTTGATACTCTTGTTCCAATTATGCCTCTGATTGGATCACTGGCTAAATCCAAATTTTGTAACGCATTGGGGCATCCTATTGGCAAGGCGATTAAAAAAAGAGTTTGTATCGAGTAAAGTATATACTTCGACTTTCTTGTGCTAGAACTTTAGCTCGTAAGCATAAAAGTATTGTACGTGCTTTTTTGAAAAGATTACCTAACATAATGCATGAAAGGATCTTTGAACAACCATAAATTTGCTTGAAAATACCTGACAAAGACTTCTGCAAGATGCTCTATTTTTCCATAGAAATTGATTCGTTCAATAAGGGCTCCAGAAGATGTTGATCGTAAGTGAGAAGACTGGTTACGGAGAAAGAGGAAGCCAGATTCATATTCACATACATGAAAAGTATATAGGAAGAAGAATAATATGTTTTTTCTTTTTGAAAAAGAAGAACTAACTTTCTTTGAATTTGAAGTAATAAGACTATCCCAATTATGACACTCATGGAGAAAGAATCTTAATAAATGCAAAGAGGAAGCATCTTTTATCCAATAGCGAAGAGCCTGAACCAAGATTTCCAGATGGGCTGGGTAAGGTATTAGTATATCTAATACATAATTTAAATGTGAAAAGTTGTCCTCTAAAAAAGAAAATATTGAATGAATTGATCGTAAATTATCGAATTTAACTAACCCTTTCTTTTTCTTTTCTAGGGAAGATATTAATCGCAGAGACAATGGAATTTCCAGAATAATTGAAGAAACCTCTGACATTACTTGCGAATAAAAATTATTGTTGTGCCCCAATTGTTTAGAATCATTAACAGAAAGAATAAAATGATTCTGTTGATACATTCAAATGATTAAACGTTTCACAATTAGTAAGCTGAATTTATTGTCATAACCTACATTTTCCAACAAAATAGATCTATTTAAACCATGATCATGAGCAAGTACATAAATATACTCCTGAAAGATAAGTGGATATAAGAAAGAGTGTTGTGTAAGCCTGCGGGAGTATTTGAGGAACTGGTTTGCAATAACTGTGATGACTTTCTTTTTTTAGTAAGCTGAATTTGAAAAGCAGTTGTACCAGCAGCGGCTGAAAGTTAAAAACATAAGTAGTTAGGACAATATGCTGAAAGGTAATAAGAAACCGTGTGTGTGTATTAGGAGTGAATAAGGTAACATAGTATAGCCATGACAGCGGCTATAAAAGTGTAAGAAAGTACCAGGGTCATGTGAAACCACCGGTGGCTGTAAGTTGTTATGGAGGAAACGGGCCTGCAAAAAAGATGTTCAGAATATTAATGGTATTGTGTGGGATACAATCTTTTGCGAAGCAAGAGAGTAGATATCTATCAATAATGAATAAGAAGCATGTACCTCCGTTCATGGAAGAAGTGGAAGGTTCGCTGTTTGAAGTAGTTTGTGGACGGTACCTTTTTTGGGAAGCATATTTAACAACGCGCGCGCACATTGCGTATGCTGACAGGAGTATTTGAGGAAGTGGTTTGCAACAACTGTGATGGATTTCTTTTTTTAGTAGCGGGAACTTGAGAAACACTTGTGCCAGCAGCGGCTAGAAGTTAAAAATATAAGTAGTTAGCACAATATGTTGAAGAGTAATAAGAAGGCGCATTTGCGTATTAGAAATGGATAAGCTAGCATAGTATAGTCATATAATGATAACTGAACTAACCTTGTTTTAGAGTTAAGGTAGTAACCTGATGGGTTGGGACTACGTCCAGCTGTAAGTTGGTATGAGCATCCGGCGCGACACCATATTGGGGTACCTCTTGTTGACCAACATGAGAAGACAATCGAAAAGGCAGATATTTGTGGCCGACAGTTGTTTTTTGTTGCAGGTTTGTAAAATGTTGCGAAGCGGCTGTATAGAATTGTAAAAAAAAAGTAAAAACCGTTGCCATGAGAAACAACTAAAGAAAGAGAGTATAAGAAGAAACAAATAACAGTAAGCATTATTATCGGCAGAAGTGTAGCTTATGTTACCTGGAATGACTGGTAAATCTGGACAATTAGCTGGTGCGTTACTAATGTAGTTGCTGGTGTCAGAAACTGAAGCAGAAAGAAATCGATAAAACAGGTACTTTAAAAACTGTAGTATCAAAGCAGATAGAGGTTGAATTAGCAATAAAGTTCGTGCTCTAAAGCAAGGAAAGTGGAAGCCGCGCACATACATGTCGGTACAGCAGTGACATTCAGATTGTCGGGTCCTGTAGAGTAGTGGAATTCCGCATCAGAGAGTGGGACGTTCCCCTGTTGAAGTTGCAGAAAACGCTTCGTTAAGTTTGAAGCTTGAAACCCCAAATAGGATTCATCTTTTTGTAGCGCACCCGTGTCTGTAAAAAAAGATTGATAAATTTATGGTTAAGAAGGTACATATATTATAAGCTTTGAAAGGCTCACAACAGTGAGCATAAAAGCATAAGCAAGTACCGGAGTTATGATTGATAACTGTTGAAGCCATCAGATCAGAATTCTCCAAAGGTGGCGTCATATTTGGAAGAGTATTCAAGAGCGCGGCTCTAACAGCAGCCTGAGGTTCCGAGGTGACGGTGACATTCGTATTATAAGACGTAGCTGGTAGCTGAGCGTGAGCAGGATGTAGGTTGATGTTTACGCGCACATGTTTTTTCTTGTCTTTCATATTTGAACACAATAATATACCCACGGATATGACGGTAAAAAAAGGACAAAAAACAGCAACTAATACCATTTTGCCAACGACGATGAATAAGTAGCAAGAAATTATAAGATAACGAATCGGAAAGCATGAGTAAAAAACGGGAACTATTTTTTTGATGGTTAAGCAGCAAGAATTTATTAGAGAACGAATCGGAAAGCATGAGGAAAATATGGAAACAATATTTTTCTTGAAAAAAGGAATTGAAAAAGCACGGCTGCAACAACGACTATAACCAATTAACATAACTAATGAAGACGGGTCAACCACTAAGATTGTAAGCAACAAAAAGGTAGGACGCATAAAACCAGCCACCAAGGCTGCAACAATTAGTATAGCTAATAAATATTGTAAGCAAAAAAGTTGCAAAGCCATAACAGTTAGCTGAAGCAACAAACATAAAGGAAGAAACAAAGCAATACATGTGACAATTATTGTAAGAAAGTGATACCTACAACATATAGAAAGGGAAAATCGAAATAGAAAAGAGGTTAATAAAATACCCATCCCAGGTATGAATTAATAATAAATATGGGCAAGTAAGGTTTAATCCTAAAATAATTATTCAAAAAAATTGGACCGCAAGAGAGAATATATTACTGGCATAAGAAATTTGCAGCCATAAATTAAAGAAACCGGACACTTACACACAACCTAGATCGGTGACAGGTAAGTTCCGAGTAACAACACCGAACTCTTGAGAAACAAATTTTGAATGGATAGGAGGGTTCGAAAGATAAGAGCGGAGAAGAAAACAGATGGCAGACATGCAAGCGAGTGATAGGTGTATGATTCGGAAGCAGGAGGTGGCGACCACTGTACATTCTACTGTTCATCAGGCTGGGTCGGGCATGAGATCGGGGATAGGCAACCGGATCCGAAGATAAAAGAAGACCGTGAGTGGATATAAAGGAAAAAGAAACCGGGGCGGGTCGAAAAGTGGGTGGATATAACCAATGGGCGTGAAAAAGAGAACAGGTCGGGGCAATTCGTAGATGCGTGTGTGTTTTCCGTTTTGTGTTTGTATGTGTCTGTGGGTTCTGGAACATCCGATTGATAACACATAATAAAATTACGCCGCCTAACTGTAGGATCATTATTTTAATCAACAGCAAAAAAGTCCACCGTTAAGTCTACAGTTGGATGAACAGTGCTCGTAACGAATATGGTCCGTTAAAATCATAGATCGTGTGCATCTCTACCGTCCAAAACACTACCGACATACTGTTCATGATCAAAGAGCATTCCTGCCTTTTAAATATATAGGATAATATGTAAGATAAGGTGGTTCAGACATTCTTATTTGTTGGAAGCATTGGCATTTGCTACATAGCAACGAGATTTTCTACACACACTCTTCACACTCATCATCTAAAGCAAGATCGATTATCATTAATGGATCTAAAGGAAGATCGATGGTTGGAAAAATCATGGGCCAACCAAATACATTCAGTTTCAATATCATTAATGGTTAGTTAATTTCTAACTTTTTTATATCACCATATTGAATTTGGGGTTTTATGGTTTTTGAAAATTTGGTTAAATTGAATCTGGTAATCAATCAATCGGACGCACTTAACAAGAGAACCAAGTTTTTTTAACTTTAATTGTACATAAAAATTTTGCATAGTTAGCTAGGGCATGAGTATTTGGTTTGGGATTTTTGTGTTTATGATTTGTTTGGTTTGCTTTTCCCAGGTCATCTTATTATATTTGAAAATAACAAGCGCTGATGATACTACTACATTTGTATGTTTGTTACTGATCGTATTGGCTGAAAGTGACCCGTATCTTGGCGGGGCAGCACCACGCGCGTGGTGTTTGCAGCTATGGCGGGTCCGATGCCCTTTAATCCGGTTACACATCATGATGATATTACTACATTTGTGCGGTTGATATTGATCGTATTGGGTGAAAGTAACCCGTATCTTGGCAGGGCAACACTACGAGTGTGGTGTTTCCAGCTATGTCAGGTCAAATACCCTTTAATTCGGTTCCACACTCGGAAATCTGAGCCATTTCGTACTTGCAAATCTGAGCCACACTTTTTCTTGAGGCTTATATGAAGTCGCATTCACACTTTTGAAAATGCGCTCTGCGCACACTTACTTTCTGCTCTGCTTATATCATTAGATGGTTAAGTTTGTCTGGCCAATAGCTTTGTTCATGTTTTGCTATGTTGTTGTTGTTTCTTTTTTTACGAGATGATTAGGTGGTTAATCCAGTTTCATATTGGTTGTTTGTTGCTAATTCTTATTAAAGAATTTGGTTGTGGGACACATGGTGAAAAATGTATTGTAGTGCGTGGAGTATAGCAAAGGCAATGATGAGATTTGTCAATATTCGCCATTTTGATAAGTGTAGTTTGCCAAAACCTGTATGTTGGCAAGGCGACCACATGGTTGCAGCCATGGTGGGTTTTTGGGTACCACTTCCATGATCGCTGACCTGAGCCTTATGTATAGAAATTACTATTGTTGAAAAATCAATTTCAGTATTAAGTGTATTGTTGACGATGCCCTTAGTCAGGTTGTCGTAGGAAATGGTAACAGAAAATCAGTGTGTCTTAGTATTTTGCATTTATAAGCTGAGTGCCCCTTTTACACACTTATAAGCTGAGTGCACCTCTAACCATCATGAGTTCTCTTTATTGCAGGTTGTTATAAAACGTTTTGTGGCAAACGCCTAATGTCCAAGTGGTGATTCATTATCCGAGTGCGCAACAGGCTAAAGGTAAATGCAATTTGTAAACCAAAAAAATCTTCTGGTTGATCCGTTGCTTATATTGTACAAGTGGTGTACTAAGTTGCTTTCTGTTCACAAATCATTTTGCAATAAGGGTCAGTTATAAGTTAATTTTCATTGTTTATTTTGGTATTCCCATTAGACAACTAACATAACGTTAGTGGCCTGGTAATATAAGCTAATGGGCAATGTCTTTGTAATATTTTCAACAACGCTGTTGTTTTGTGTACTGTGTATAGGCTACATAACAGCTAGATGTTTGTCCATATCGATTTTACTAAGGAACTAACTATTTTGAGTATGATAAACAACACAAGATCAAGATAAGATAAATTGACCAAGGAATTATCCTATGATAATATTACTGTATTGATTTTAGTTAATACTACTATATAAGTTAATGTTCTGAATTTAGCAAACATAACCAATAATTGAAAAACAACACCATTTTTGTAAAGACTTCAAATTCTAATATAGCAATTTACCCATTAACAGTAATGAAAGCACTTTTAGGACTGATTTTTTTCTACCAGTGTTTTGTAGTGGTGACCATATAAATGCATAGGCTAATTTGGTAATGGGTCAAAACAAATAGTTTTCTTAAAACTAATGAAAATAGTTATGGGTAAAGAGTTTAATGCATTATAAGTTGTATTATATAAACATTCTTATATATAACCCTTTTGCTAACATTGGTGTTTTGAATCAGTCCTGCAGCAATTGATATGCAATCCGAGGTACTCACTTTACGTTTTAGATATGTCATAAACTACTTATAAGCATTATTGCAATATAGAACTCTCATTAGTGTAGCCTTTCAACTCTGCGTGTTAGGATATTCATCAAGAAATTAGTAGCTTACAACGTCAACTACATATGGCCAAGGAACAATTAAGGTTTTAGCCATATTCCTTTTGTATTGTTGAGTAACCAATCATCTGCATACCATCCTGAAGTATTACAGGTAAAATGATAATACTTATTAAAACATTGTGCTTAGCAATAATCTTTTTATAACAAAATGAGACTTTTTTTTTTCTGTCTCTGTATATACGATCCTACATATGGCTGACATTTGAAGCGCAACAGGGAGAAAATACATCAAAGAACGATGATATTAGTTGTTAGCAGGAAAATGTTTGTGATGATACGAATAGAATGAACGGCTATGATTGTTTGCAGCCCTCACTGTGATAAGTATTGGTCTAAAATAGAGTTTTTCCGCCATAATCAATGGCAACTATGTGTAGTGGTGGGAATACAGGTGCTCAATTTGCACACACAGTTTGCAGTCCCTTTTTTTTATATCCTCATATGGGCCTCGGTAAATTAGAGGCAACGATGATCGTTTTCTACAATTCTATTTTATTTGATGCAAATTTGCGCCTCTATTGTTGGCTTAAAAAAAGGGATTACAATCACTAATTGTAATAATCGGAGCGGCTTAACGGTCAATTGGATGACAACTTTCATTTATATTTTCTTGGCATTCTATTTTATCACATATAAAGTAGTTTATTGAAACCTCATTCCTTTACGGGTTTATGCAGCAGGAGTAAGAGACGGGGAAGGAAAGCAGAAAGCAACACCAGGAGTTGATACCAGAATCTATCGCGAGAATGAAGATGAAGGATGGGTTGGTGACAGCAGCAACACAACTCGGTACGTAGATGAAAAATAGCAAAGGAATAACTTGCTTGGTGAAATATTCACAAAACTACTTAACAACTCTACTGTGAAATATTGTAGATCATTCATTTAGCATACAGATTTATCCTGGAGGAACCAGTAGTAAGGTGCAATGCTTCTTTATTAGTTAGCTTTATAAGTTTGTAGCTTTAATTAGAACTTAATGTGACCTTAGCACTATGTAAAGGGAGTTGGTCTTCACTAGGAGTAAGAGGACAGTGAATGGATTAGCAAGAATTGCAAACTGTTGCGATGCATCATATGCCACTGTCTCAGGTTGCTTCGATTTAAGGTGTGTTATTTTTAACAATGTTGATTTTTACAGTGTTTTTTAGATTTTGTGACGTTGGTGGTGAATTTTTCTTCATAGGAATCCAGCAGACTTTCATGTTTGTTTACTTATATCTTATTATGTTCCATATTAGGCCACACACACTTTAAAAAAGTAGCTAAAATGGAACGGGTGAAATGTGCTCAAAATCACCCAAACGGCATTATTATCTGAATTAATTTGTGGGTGTAGTGCAGGAAAGGGGATTTGGGAGTGAAAAGAGAAGTCATGACGTGAAAATTGTTTATTGGCATGATAAAGATTGGAACTGCCGTGCTCCAAACACTTTGTAAACTAATGGTGTTTGTGAAAGTGCATGATACAAACAAAAATGGTGATGGAAACACCCTGATACAAAAGGACCATAGATGTTCAAAAGCCCAGTGGTGAACACCACTTTTTTCACAACAGCTCATCCATGATTAAGTCGACTATTTTGCGAAGAGACTTCTAAGCTTTATATTAGTTGTAATTGTATTTAGCACTTTACAGTATTTTGTTATATACAATGATAGCCCGGCATTTTGAATTATGGAATGTAGGAGTTTCTTTTTACCAAACTTATAACAATCACAATTAAGGAAATGGAACATGATTTTGAGATAATAAGACTGCCTCTTACAGAGCAAAATTTCACAATGAAGTAATGAAAGACGCCTTTTACATATACCAACAACAAACGATAAACACAAAAAACAAATAACCCAGCACTATCGACAAGGCAATCCCGCGGCAACGCGCGGGCTACCACGCTCGTTATTTTTCAACTGGTAAGAAAATAAACGTCTAAATGATAACATTTTTATAGGAAGCTATAAACTACAATATCCAAAAGAATGTCACATCTCTAAACCTGATTATCTTGCGATTCAAGAAGTTAGGTGTTACGCAGCTTAAAGAACCAATTATATGAAGCCTTACAATATTACTTATGAGAGCTATGACACATTCTTGGCAAAAAGATTCATAAATCAAATATACCGGTTTATTTAAGTCCTGAAAATCCAAAACAAAAATAGCTTGAAGCATTCATCACAAAATTTCCAAGTACATGGGCCAAACATATGAACATTAGTTTTCACCTGCAAAAGATGAGCATAATAAACATGTATTTTTGAAATATATATAAGTCAAGTAAAACACTAATGAAAAGCAGAGACATAACAAAAGATTATTAAAGAATCACCCAACGATTTCCCTTTTATTTATTTAAACTAAACGTCACTTCTTCCTAAACTTAATCTACTGTGGTTTCTTTAAAAAATTACTTTTGCAAACAATTAATTATCAAAGGTGATCAAACCTATTGACGACATAGTCAGACCTATTCTTGACGAATTCGAACGGAGAAGCTTATGAAGAAAACAAAGTGGTCCGGTTGAATTATGTGGGGTTTTTCTTTTCTTTCATTTTTTTAATTATTATTATTTATAGGATTTTTGCAAAAAGAAGAGGAAGAGAATCGAGATTTTTGTGCTAGTGAAATCTCGCATTATATAGCACACGTTAAAAATAATTCTATTGATTTGTTTGAATACTATTTCAAGATTAGCACACAGGATTTGTAACTATGTCCAAAATTACTGTCATAATATTCATTGCTTGTCAAACATTCCATAATTTTTTAATCTAATAATAACTTGCCTAATTAACTTTTAAAAAAATGCGTTTAACAACTACCGATAAGTTTTGCATAAAAAAGTCCACGTGGCAAGATGAAATGAAAAGCTATTTTAGGATAAATTAAATGCGCTTGTTAAAAACTCTGTTTTATTAGTATAGATAGATATAGTGAAGCGCTTAAATGAGAAGCTTTATTTTGATGAGAACGCTAGAAACAATCCTAGCCACTCATTTTATCCTTCTTTCGCTTTGATCTAAAGTCTAATATAAGTTGACCAATTTTTCTAAAAATTTTCAAAAAAAAAAAGGTTTGAGAAAAAAATCGGAAAATTTTTTTTGAAAAATTTTTACGAAAAGAAAAAATTCGAAAAAAAAATTTTTGAAATTTTTTTTCGATTTTTTTTTTGAATCCGAAATTTTTTGTTTTCGAAATTTTTTTCGTCACATGTGAAGATTCTATCTGCGAAAAATTTCACATGCGATGAAATTCGTCATACTATTAGAGTTTTTTTCGTCCCATGTGAAGATTCCATTTTCGAAAAATTTCACATGTGACGAAATTCGTCATAGTATTAAAGTTTTTTTATGTCACATGTGAAGATTCTGTTTTCGAAAAGTTTCACATGTGACGAAATTCGTCTTGGTATTAGAGTTTTGAAATTTTCACTTTTTATTTTCGTCATGTGATAAAATTTTCACATTTTTTGTTATATGTGAAAAAAAAAACTCCAATAATATGACGAATTTTGTCACATGTGAAATTTTTCAAAAATAGAATCTCGAAATTTTTTTGTCACATGTGAATTTTTTTTTCATATTAGACGAATTTCATCACATGTGAAGAAAATGTGAAAATTTTCACATTTTTTTCGACTTATGTGAAAAAATTGAAAAAAAAATGCACATGTGATGAAAAAAATATGCACACGTGACAAAAAAAATTAACACGTGACAAATTATACAAAAAATTTCACATGTGATGAAAAGAGAGATTAAAAAAAATCGAAAAAAAAATTATAAAAAAAATTCAAAAAAGGTTTTTGAAAAAAAAAACTTTCCAAAAAAAATCTCGGGAAAAAATATTTTGTGAAAAAATATTTCGGAAAAAAAGTTTTGGAAAAAAAAATTTTTAAAAAAATTGGAAAAAAATTTTTTGGGAAAAAATATTTTGAAAAAAAAATCGATAAATTTTTTTTGGAAAAAAATTTTCGAATTTCGAAAAAAAAGGAATTGAAAAAAAATTTCAAAAAATTTCAAAATTTTTTTTTGAAAATTTTCGAAATCTTTTTGCTAAAAAATTTTGAAAAAAATTGAACAAAATATTTTTTTTGTAAAAAATGGTGGAATTATCTTTGCCATTTGATCACAATTAGGAGATGATTAAATTAGTGGTTAGGATTAGTTCTCACATTTTCATCATATTTAGTGTTCTCACATGAATGCGCCTATATATATATATATATATATATATATATATATATATGTGTGTGTGTGTGTGTGTGTGTGTGTGTGTGTATCTATATTATATATAACAGGAGGCATTCTTCACAAATGTCACCTCAATGTCATGTAATTCATTTTAATGCCACATAATCATATGTTGTCCAACTAAGTAATATTTTTATCCACCTAAGCAATATTTTTTTAATTTATTAGAATTTTCGGATTTTTTTTTTAATTTATTAAAATTTCGTTTTTTTTATTTTTCAAAAAATCATGCATGCAACTGCATTCGAACCTGGGTCTGTTAGTCTACAAACAAACATGATTACCACTAGACCAATACATTTTTTTTATTATACCTTGGAAAACCAAATTTATAAATCTCTACAACCAATCATTGACCAATTTGATTAGTTTGAAAAGGAGTATATTTATCTCCAAAAATTATATAACACATATCCATTCCTTAATAATAGTTTTTGATTATAAACATTACCCTAATCTTATTTCACGTTTAAACTTTTATATATTTTTTAAGAGATGACAGGAAAAAGGTATGTCTCTTTTCCCTCAAAACCCTAATGATGAAACTATGTTACCGTGTATGTTTGTTTGTTTGTTTGTAGTTTTTTGCAGGTTAAACGTCGTCTTTGCAGGTTAGTCATCTTCTTAATATATCAATGTGTACAAAACAAATCGAAATTGACTATATTTCAATTAAGCATCACAGTTCCAAAAATCTATGAAGTTGAGTTTTTCATGGCAATGTAATAGACTATTTTATATGTTGAGGTAGAAGTTGTCATGGTTGCATGTATTATAGTTGTATTCGTGAGAATGGATAGTCAAGTATATACTGATTATGTTGTTCCACCAAGCTATGATTCTCTACTTGGAAAGGTTTGTAATATTGCTATCATTATCTCCATGGTTTTGCCTTTGTCTTTCAAGATGTTGACAATTTGAATATAGCACAGAAGTTTTTTTGCCCCAAGTCTGATTTCTAATTATATAAATACGTTGTGTATCGAATGTAATAAAAATGTATTGCATGAAACTATATACAAAAGGTTTAGCACATTCATGGTAGTTGCCAGTTCTAGCTTCATATCAAGGATATGACATCAATATTGCCATGAAACAATAGCGAGTCCAATAGCGGCTTCAGCAGATGTTAAAATATGCAAATACATAAAGTCGACCTATTTTACTCATTTAATCAGTCTGCATTCCAAGCATATCTTTTGTTATACCAATTTAACCCATCAGAGATAAAACCATAGCCAAACCAATGCATTCCTAAATAAGTGAGTCGAAATTGATCCCTCTATATAGTTGATGCATTAGTTTTTTCTACTTTATCAAGATTTAGATGAGCTTTTCTTTTTCCAAAATTTCTCTTATGGCCACAAATTAGATATTAGGTTAAGCTTGGGGTGCATACTGATTATCATTGATAAATCTTTGAGTGAATTTAGTCATTGAACTTGATATTACGTTGCAAAACGATCAGCATGCCTGTTAAAAATCAATAAGAAATAAAAAACCTCTATGGTCTGCAATTCATAGCTTTTTTGAATTGTTTCAACCAAGTATAATGGGTGTCTTCGGCTGTCTAATGAAGACACATTTGGTTGTTGAAACTAAAAAACAACAGCATAAGCCATCTCTTCAGCCTTCAACCGCGCAACCTGCTCTTCTGCTAATTGTTGTTCAAGTCTTAAAGTTGTTTCCTTCAGCCGAGACTCAACCTGTATCACCATCAACAATTACACAAAACCCATATACACTTGATTACAACAATTCTAATTGGAGCTAATATGTTTGTCAACCAAATTTCTGTGCAGAACAAGCTTTATTACTTTCAGTCTACCATTTTCAAGGATGTGAGTCGATACAGTTTATATATTTTTGTTTCTCTTCTTAAATTTTAGAAACCTAACATGTGGTAATTCGAGAATCTATAAGTGAAATCACCTTATTTCACTTGGCTTCATAAAATTTGCTATGTTCTTTTTGTAGTGTTTGGTGTAGATGACTATCATCGCTACAAGTAAAACGAATCTCAATCTATGAAGATAAGGGGGGGGGGGGTTTATTTTGCATCATATGCTAACATACTTTTTCTGTTGTCCCTGTTCTGACATTGTGAATCTTGTGTACATCGGAACAATCAAAAAGATGATTGTTTAGTCTCTTGGATCATCTTATAACCAAAAACCAACTTTCAAAAAAATGATAATTCGTATGTAGTAAGTGTTGAATGTATGTATGAAATGTTAAACGGGTTATAAAATGACTCAAACTAAACACAATACCATCTTTTGATGACACAAATATACACACAAAGATTTACAATGACTAGAACAGGACAATGAAAACAGTAAGTTGAAAGTTTTAATTTACAGGCCTTTTGTATACCGACAGTTGACGGCGGGTACTCGACGTTTACTAAATTTCAGCGGTTAGTGCATTGCCTGCACACGTCGCGGCTCCCTCACAAGCGGAAGGTACTTTATTGTATTATTTTATTCACCTGTATGTGATAGGTAATTTGATAAACCGAATCATTAAATTAATGTGATTTATTGATTCAGCCTTTTAATTCGATCATGGGTATTCTTAAATTATGATTACTTTTGATTAGAGGTAATAATTTCCTTTTTTTTTTTTTTTTTTTTTTTTTTTTTTTTTTTTTTTTTTTTTTTTTAAGTTTTGATCATGAGTTACCGATGACTTATTGTGTCATTACCAATTAAGGTGTTCGAATTGCCGTGTGGAATTGATGATGAGTGTGTTGATGATCAGACGTTAATACTACATACAATAGTTGTGATATTGTCTATTAATTTTTGATTTGTTTAGTAAGAGTATATCTGTTTTTTCTGTGTTCAGATTGAAGTAGAAACAGTTGATAGAACAGGGACCTTTTTGGACCTCAAAAACTAAATTTATCAACTTTCAACTGGTAATTTTTATTTTTATTATTATTGTTTTTTTGAGAATATGATTAATTTTGAATTAGGGGTGATGGGTGTGAAAAAGTATTACCGGTTTCTTGCGATATCATGTAAACCAAGCTGAATGTGGGTTGGAGCGACCTAATGAGTTATATTTGATTGTCCTGCAGATGTCTTATGATAGGTAGCTTGACATACAGAAGTTGAATTCAAAAACGTCAGTAAATCACAAAAGAAGCCGCCCCACGTACAGAAAGGTATATAGGCAACTATGTTTTCTTCTGTTATGGCCAAGTTACATGTACATTATATGCCTATTTAATGGAGGTCAAGCAAATTCAAAACCCAAAGTTAGAAGACCCTATGAAAAGTGAGTAAACAATGTAGATGAAATAGTATATCACTCGAGCCTATGCCACAAATCCTGTTGAATATATATATCGTGAGTGCTACCAACTCTTGAGAGATCATGTTCACCGATAAAAGACTTAAAAGTTTGATTAGAGACGTCGACGAACTAATTGGCTTAGAAGCCAAGCAGATACAAAATAACATTTTTTTCCTTTAGCAATATACAAAATTCATTTGTTTCTTATATATTCAATAGATTGATTTGCGTAAAGAATCAATAGTAAAGTTTACGATCACTCCTACTTTTCCTGTGATTACATTCGGGCCATTCGCTTCAGCAAATGTTGTTTTGACATCATTATCACATGCAATTGGTAATTTGCTGAAGCATGCATTTATGAATTATCTACTTATTTATAATAATCATGCAAACTCTACAAGTTTTATTAACATATGCATTTTCTCAATACCCAGGCCTGAATATGAATCCTATAAAAGACATTAGTCCTATGGTCGATAGCATGGTAGTGAAAGCAAGATGTATCTCGATATGGCATTGCCATAATTCATTTTTCGGGACAACTTCAAAGAACTGGGAAAAGAGTAGGTTTCGTCACACTTTCAGTTATTGAGAAACTTATTTTTGGAATTCGCTCATTACGGTTTAGCTATAGTAAGTTACTCATGCATCTATTTTTTATGCATATGGGTAAAACAGATGAAAAGCGAAAAAAAGAAGTTTGAGGTCAAGGTGGTTGCGAGGCTGTTTCAGTAGAAAAATAATTGATTGACTCTAGACTTGTCAAGATGGGGCGGTTTGGGTAATGGTCAAAAGAAGGTCGTGTCTAATGAGGTAACCATTGCACATCAGTTTGGGTATAGTGTACCCATTTTGTTTGTTCATACGAAATGTTTAAATGACCCTTTCATGTCCAAATACTTGCTTATGCTATTGTTAGAATGAGTGTGTAACTCGAAGATTTTGTTACGTTACCGTGAATTAGTTTGTTCCTAACATGACATGTCTGGTCATAGGGGTCCTATAAAGTTGATGGCTTTTCAGGCCCTTCTGAAGCAGGACCGAAAACATGAAATTATAAAGATATTAGGTACGCGGTAATTTCATGTTTAGCGACATATTCCTTTTGTTACATGAAAACTACATCAGTTAGCCTCCTTTGTGATTTGGGCTGCAATGGCTTTACCTCACTAGAGACCCTATAAACGCGTTGTGTCGTTATAGTGTTATTGAGCTCTATGCAGTTGTTGTGAATGTCAGTTCTTATATGTCTTCTCAATCCTTTTAATTTATTTATTTTCAGTTCGACAAATCTTCAATGCTGGATAAGGCAATTGAGTGCTTCAAGTCGCTTAAAATGCAAGTTCAGGTACATAAGCCTTAAATCTCTAAATATTTCTTTATAACTACTAACTGTGATACCTTAAGCAATAAACTAACTCAATAACCTTTCAGTCAACTTAGTGAGCATTTGGATCTACGTTTTGAACTCATATCGAGTATATGGTATTTGCCAATTCAAGTTGCACATTCTGTTTCGAAATGTTTCACATGCATACAGGTTACTATTTTCATTATTTGATTATAAAATATCGGTCAAATAATTTGTTTTTTGTTGTCATCGTATGACTATTAAAAGCTTCAAATAATCAGTTTGGACTAAATGGGTTTCATACAAATGACAACAATAATGTTTCTCTTATGAGTAAAAAGTTATTCATTCGCCTATTATTTGACATAACTGGATATTTGGATGACTTTTTTTTGTCTCATTTCACGAACCACTTTTTTTTCCTATTACGAATTTCATCATTTGACTTCATTTGAGCAGCATAATCCATCTCTTCAGCCTTCAACCGCGCAACCTGCTCTTCTGCTAATTGTTGTTCAAGTCTTAAAGTTGTTTCCTTCAGCCGAGACTCAACCTGTATCACCATCAACAATTACACAAAACCCATATACACTTGATTACAACAATTCTAATTGGAGCTAATATGTTTGTCAACCAAATTTCTGTGCAGAACAAGCTTTATTACTTTCAGTATACCATTTTCAAGGTTGTGAGTCGATACAGTTTATATATTTTTGTTTCTCTTCTTAAATTTTAGAAACCTAACATGTGGTAATTCGATAATCTATAAGTCAAATCACGTTAAAATTGGGCAATTCAATATCTTATTTGTTACAAATTGGACGTTATTTATTTCAGTAACCCATTAGAACTTGTACAACAGCAACAAAACCCCCTTACAGTAGCCATCCAAACACCTCATTTCAGCAACCAAACACCCTCTTACAATAAGTCCATGTCATTGATGACATGGCAATGAAAATTCTCATGCAATAAACCCGGCTATTTTGGGAGGGAAATCAAAGAGACGAAAGAAGAGGTATGGATTTTTCCCGTTATATCCTCTTTTCGTAAGCAAGAAAAAACAACTGCTAAAATGTTCTTTTATGACATATTTTTCTACTCAAATATCCCATATGAAGCTATTATTGGAGAAAAAAGAATCAGGATTAGAACAATTGAGAAGTGGGAATGCACAAGCCGCAATTTCACCTATTCGCATGCCAAGGTGTAATCCTACAGATTGTTTACAAAAATGATAACACCATAGTCAGTTGGTTTAAGGAGAAACATTGGGTGGGTTGGGTAACAGGTAAAAATGGGATGTTCATGTGTATGGTTTGAAACAAGTCGGGTTAGGTCGCCTGAGATATTTGTGTCCATTTTTTGATGAATGATACTTTATATGTATATGTCATAGCTGGTTAGAAGTTGTTCATAGGGTAAGCAAAGGAGGACCCGTTTACCCTCAAAATTCATTGACAAAGAGTCAAATGCCAGTTAAATCCACAAGTTTGATCTTATACGTATTGTATATTTTGATATGGATGCTGGTGAAACCGTTGAAGAAGGTCGAAGAAGTGACTTTTCAGAGACAAAAAATGAGAATGGATCGACTAAGTTGCACATTCCATATGGGATGAAAAAGCTTCAAAGCAGCTCGTCCAGAATCTCTAATAATGTGGAAGTCAGGCATCTATTCTCTTAGTCGTGGCTAACTATACTCATATATTCTTACGGTGGATATTTTCACTCATATAAGAAGCCTATCTCATGCCCTTTTCTCCTAGCTCTAGCTAACCAAGACCTTATTCAGTTAAATCTTATGTTGCTAACATGAGTGTGACCCTGTCGTAATTGTAAGGTCAGATAATATGGTATTAAGATATAAAGTTCGGTATAAACCGATGTTTTCTTATTGTGTATAAGAACTATGAGATCACTTTCTCTTTGTTTTAGCTTTTTTTCTATTAGTACTCATATAATTTTAGATAGTTTTAAAAAGAACTAAATTTATAACAAAATCAAGCTTTTTTTATTTAATCAGACTTTACTGTCCGAATTTCAATAAAAGCAAATCACAGCACATGTAAACACATATATACGATGTTTTCAAAAAATAAAATAGATAATAATAAAACAATTAAATTTAATTTATTATAAAAATAAAATAGATAATAATTATAACATGTCTTATTAACCATCCATTAAAACCATACAATTATTTAAAATCATTTATTTAAAAAAAAACCAAAAAAAAAAAATGTCTTATAATATTGTTTGACAATTTTTAAAAATGTATACAAGCTATTTAAAAACAACAAACAAATGATTAAAAGAAATGCCCGACCAATCGTCTTATAATATTCTATGACAATTTTTTAAAACATATTTACGCTAACAAAAACAATAAACAAATAATTATAAGTCATGCCCGCCCATTGGGCGGGCTTCGAATACTAGTATATATATATATATATATATATATATATATATATATATATATATATATATATATATATATATATATATATATATATAGACAAGCTTTCAAATGAGAAGAGCTTTTTCTGTGAGAATGCGAGAAGAAATCCTGGCCATTCATTTAACCTTTTTTTTTTTTTTTTAAATCTAATGGCTAAAATAAATCATAATTTTTAGACTAAAATACACCGTTGGTCCCTAAACTTGTAGCTGAGGATCGCGATGGGACGAACCACGCACTTTTCATCGCCACCGGTCCAAACAGTACCCATTAAATGCCAGATTGGTCCCTTGACCAGAATTGGGACAGTCAAACCGAGGGTATTATAGACCATTCACTTTTTTGACCCAAGCTAGAACCCAGGGACCAATTGTGAGTATGGATATTAGCCGTTTCTTCCCTAATACGCTGCATTTAATTTCGCGGGAACAAATACACCCACCCAACAAACAACTTTGCCAATCACATAAAACCACATTATCCAGAAAAGATAAACTGCAAATCGAAATCAAGAATATAAATCCTCATTTCCAGAACTGAAAAGACCAACCCAACTTCCAACAAAACCATGTCGATCGATCGTTTTACCAACATGCCAGATGAAGTGATCACTAACATTTTGAATCGGTTGCCTTTGTTAGAAGCGGTGAGAACCTCTAGTTTAGCGAGAAACTGGAGGTCTAAGTGGACTTTGCTCACCGATGTCATACTTGATGAGGATTTCTTTTATTATTTAACATACGAGTTTGATGGTAGGCTTGTTACTAGATTCTTAAATCGGCTTATGGGTCCAATAAGAAAGTTTGTCTTTGCTGTAGAGCCAAGATCAATTATTGGAATAGACAACTTTCATTATGAACACATTCATGAGTGGCTCTTGTTTTTGGCTGACAATGGAGTTGAGGACCTGATTATTACAAACTGGTATGGTGACCCAGTTACGTTCCCGACCCAACTTTACTCTCGCAGTGAGTTGAAACATCTGGTACTTCATGTTTGTGCTATGGCTACTTTGGAATATTTTCATGGCTATCCAAATCTACTGAGCCTAGAATTGATTCATGTCAATTTTCTAAGCGGTACAGTTTGGGACTTTATTGCTGGTTGTCCCTCACTTGAGTCTCTTAAAATGAATCGTCCTAGTACTAACGAGATGAGACTATGGGATATTGCAAAACTTGGGAATTTGAAGAAGTTACATTTGTCATTAGGTCGTTATAATGTTGTGACCACAATCACAACATCCGATATCTTTCACTTGACAAGACTTCAAAATCTTGAGACCCTTACATTGGATTTTGGTGATTGCACGGTAAGAACAATTTCAGTTTTACAACTTATAATGTTATAGAGATGTGTAACAGTAATGAAATTTAATCTGTAAAACTTCTTGTAGTTGATACATGAAGCTAATCCTAGGATGAAGGTGCCCTTTGTTTCCCTGATTAACCTTAAGCTGTCGATTTTGGGAATAGTGTTATGGTAGCGTTCACCATTGGAATGATTCGGTCATCTCCGAATTTGAAAATGCTGGATACGAGAGTAAGTGTAATGATGTAATGAATATGTATCAAATAAAACATTCCTAAATTGCCATGTTTGTGTATCTCAACACTATTTGATTTTTCAGGCTGCAAACATGCTTAGTGATCTACCTTTGCCCAATTTTTCCACTGTTGTAGATAGAAACACATTCAGCCATGGGCAGCTTCAGACGGTGGTGTTTCGAGCTTTTCCCAGATCAGAGCATGAAATAACTTTAATAAAGTGTATACTTGCGTGTTCCCGGTCGCTAAAGACAATCAATATCAGGGAAAGCGATAGGAGTCATGATGGGAATGAAAATACCAGGAACAACTGGGAGTTGGCTAGGAAGCTGTTGAAACTCCCCCGAGCTTCCCCCACAGCCGTTGTAGATTTCTTTGACTGGTTGTAGTTTAAGTTTGGGTTGAAAACCCTTGGACAATTAATGTTTCAAAATAGTTTTACTAATTTTGTACAGTATTTGTTATATGGTTTGCTTAAAATTAGATTGTTCATATGTTGTTGTTTGTGCGTATTCTAGGTGATGAAAGTTTGACATTCGAAAGTCAAACTTTCATTTAGCATTTTTATTTGATTCAAGCAAGTAAAACTGCATTTCCAGTTTACTTTAGTTAGTCAATACTTGAAAATGTTGAATGGGTTAACTGTGAACGAGAGTTGTAATGTCAGAAGTATTGAAAACCTTTGGAACATTAAGTGCAAAAGTCATAATGGTATTTGAAGTTTGATGATGACGATGGCTGTTGGAATGTTCAATAATATATACAATGGTATTTGACTTTGTAAAGTCAATATTGTAAAACCATTACTAAAATATTTGTTTTGAAGTGTAATGATAATTTGACATGTTTTAGAAGTTTGACTTAACAAAGTCAAACTTCTAATGGTTTTACGGAAGTTGGCAACTTGAGGGACCAATTGTGTATCCTAAAGTGAATATTGGGCAGGAGTTTTAAGTGTGACAAATTGACAACGGCAACCAACACAAATTCAGGGACCGAGTGTGAAATAAAGGAAACTATTAAACCGTTCACCGTCTCTTACAAGAGACGATATTAACTAGTGCACAACTAACGAGACACTCATCTACCACTTTTTCCACACACACACAACTTTCCAATGGCAGATTTCCCTATTTTAAACAAACTCATGGAGGTGGCTGATTCGCCAAATCTTAATGATCGGATGGCTGTCTGGTTTGAAGATGAGGCTGCCCGAGAAGGGATTCTAAGGAAGCTACTTCTTCAGTGCTGCCAGCATCTAAAGACAGGAATCATCAACCGTAGGGAGCTGATACAAGAGAATCAAGCTCTGGGACCTCGTGGAATCGCGCTTGACTGTGTGGATGCGCTGAACAAAATCCAGTCTAGGCAGACAAACCAACTTGCCCAACTCATACAGGTAGTTGGTCAAACAGATGAAGGTATTCGGTTCAACCAAGAGTATGTTAAGAAAATGGCTGAACATAATGCCTGAATTTTTGGTTTTCCATGGGGTAGATAAAGGCGTCTTTTAGGTGATAGTTTTGCTAAAAATGGTATGTAAATTAGATTTGATGTAGTTGGTTATGATGTTTAACAGAATTTATTAATGATAAAATATCATTTGGGTTATGTGTTGTTTAATCTGTTGTATTGTGATATGGGTTGTATTTTAGTGTTATTAGTATAAGCAAAACCAAACAGGCCCTTGTATCAGCAAAACCAAACAGGCCCTTGTATCAGCAAAACTTTAATCAGTAGAACCAAACACCCCCTTGTATCAGCAACAGCAAAGGCAATGGTTTAAAAAGATGTGGTGAAAATACAAAATCCTTGGCACTAAATCATAATGTATCAAATAAAACATCCGGTTGTATTAGCTAAACCAAACGGCCCCTTTTATCAGCAAAAGCTGTTACAGCAAAACCAAACACCCCCGTATCAGAAAAATTAGAGGCAGTGGTTTCAAAACACGGGTTCAAAAGGCAAACGCTTTAGCAGTAAACAACAATGTATTGACAATTGTGTATTGTAACATCTTGAATTTTGACTTACCAAAGTCAAACAAACTTATGAAAACCAACAAATTGTAACTTGGGTAAGTCAAACCTATTAAGATATGCAAAACGATTTCAAACACAATGATTAAATAAGATCACAAAATTTTATTCATCGATTTCAATAACTACAAATGTTTACTATCATCTAAACATACACTTAGCTAGACCCACAACTCTCCCTATCATCGTTTTCCTTCTTTTCCTTCCTTTCCTTAAGATATTTAAACAAAATTTCCAGTTTTGTAATCCTTTCTCCCAAATCGTTAAACTTTGATAACAAGATGTCATCCTCTTCCTTCTCCTTCTTAACACCCAAACGCTTTTCATTTGCGCAGTCTGCTTTCCTCAACGAACTCAACAAACCCTTCCCCTTATCGTTTTGTGCCATTATTGTTTTTCTTTTTGCTTTGGGAAGAATATGTGTTGATTGTATTTTAGGGTTCACTCTTGCTCGTTCATACATATATGGTTGAAGGTTGGGTTACATTTTAACTAGCTTGGGTCAAAAAAGTGAATGGTCTATAATACCCTCGGTTTGACTGTCCCAATTCTGGTCAAGGGACCAATCTGGCATTTAATGGGTACTGTTTGGACCGGTGGCGATGAAAAGTGCGTGGTTCGTCCCATCGCGATCCTCAGCTACAAGTTTAGGGACCAACGGTGTATTTTAGTCTAATTTTTATTAAAAATGCAATGAACATATACACTTTTTTTATTTTAGTTTCAAGCCTAGTATATAACATAAAAACACACACCTCACTTTTAAAAGTGTGAAAAACACGAATACTCTCTCAAACTTCATCAGCACCACCTTCTACCACAGTCATTGCCGATCACAACCGTCCACCATCCTAGTCCTCACAGTCACCACTGTCCACTGACCTAATCATCGTTGATCACCACCGTTCCTCCGACATAATCATCTTCGATCACCACCGTCTACCTAATCATCACCGATTACCACCGTCCACCACCGATCACCACCATCCTCCATCGATAATCATCATCATCATCATTATTATACAGAGGTATTGAGTAAGTCAGAATTAAGCTTTGATTCATATGTATTTATTTTTGATTCAGTGATTATAGATAATTTTTTTCTTTTGATTTATTTGTTTGATTTTAGTTACTAGTTATGTTCATGGATAATTTAGATAATTCCGTAAACTTGATGAAGAAAGTGAAAGTGAACATGTCTTTTACTGGTGTTTTGTCAATGTACACTACATGTTTGATAAAATGCTAGTTATTTTCATATATGAATATAGGTTGATGTTTTTTTAATCGGTACCTATTATTAGCTAAGTTCATGTACTGAAACCTCCCGTGAGTTTCAAGGTCTTGCATATAAAAAGAAATGCGTGGTCTTCGTAACTGATCTAGCTTTTTTATAAAATTATTTTTGCATATCATCACGGTCTGAATATACGAAATGATATACGCCGTTTCTGAATTTCAATAGAATAGTAGATTTGCTTAAACTTGATTTGTGTTGATGGCTTTAAATAAGGTATTGAGATTTGAGAGGCTTTGAATAGGGTATCAATTATCTTCACATGTGAAGAGACATGGTATCGAATATCTTCACATGTGAAGAAATTTGCTTGACACTCAATTTGTGTCGACTGCTTCAAATAAGTTATTGAGATTTGAAAGGCTTCATATAAGGTATCAAATATCTTCACATGTGAATTAATAAGGTATCGAATATCTTCACATGTGAAGAGATATGGTATCGAATATCTTCACATGTGAAGAAATTTGCAAAAGTCAATATCTGATTTAAAAACATGTTAGTTGCTTTAAAAAGAGCATAAAGAGGATAATAGAAAGAGCATCATCAAGTATTTAAACTATAAAGAGATTTGCTTTTAAAAAATGTTAGTTGCTTCATATAAAAATGATTGGTTTGTCTTCCCAAATTCTTATTCTTGTTACTGAGGTATTATTCTATGACCCTTGAATAGAATCCACAATTTTAGTTTTGTGGTTTTGAACCATTTTTCGTTGTGCTGATCGCAAATACATTTAGTAGTTTTTAGATGATGAAACTGATGATAATTTATATGCTTGTCAATATGCAGTCCAATGTTTTCCATTACGGATCAATAAGTTTGATAATGGAGGCCTACAGATCAGCACATCTTAAAGCAATGGAAGTAGCAAAGGAAGCATGGCCACTTTTGTCGTATGATCCCAATCTGAGACTGCCATTGTGGCCATCACCAGAGGAGGCACGTAAGAAAATCATGAGCATACGGGATAAGGCTGAGGTGATCAAAGTGAGTGATAACGAGCTTGAGTTTCTCACAGGAAGTGACAAAATTGATGATGAGATTGCAATGTCTCCATGGCACCCAAATTTGAAGCTTCTGTTGGTCACTCTCGGTGACAGAGGTTGCAATTACCACACAAAGGTATGTGACCTTACCCACTCTGTATTTACTATTTGACCAAGAGCTGTAAATCCTGAAATCCGAAGCAAAGTACATCTTTTGGTAAATTTATAATTCTAGGGCCATGATGTTGGAAATTCGGCTTTTTAGCTCTATGTGAATTATTTTCAAAAAATGCAGACTATAAGGTATAAATATTTTTTCAACTGTCATAAGCTTTTAACTTGGTACCTCTGTTTTATCACAATGCCAATTTGACTTTTAAGTATTTTAAAGCCCCGTAATCATGTTTTACCCCATTTGTGTATTTGAAATTTATATTCTCTCTTTATAGCTAATGTTAATTTCCATGTTAATATCACATATGAGATTCAAATATATGAGTGAATTCTAAGCTGTTAAGTGGTAGTTACGAGAATGGAATTTTTGCGCAGCAATGTTAATTTTTGTAAAAACTATCGATTTTTCTAAGATGCACCAAGTGTCACAAGAGGTCAAGGGTTCCAACTTCACTAGGTAAACATTTGGGGGTGCCCATGGAAGGGTAGGGAATGGTTACCGGGTAACCTCATTCGTTTACTGGTTTTAGTTTAGCTATTGTAGTAATAACGGAAAACTAAACTCGAATATTACTGAAAGGATAATGTCATTTTCTTATTTCCCGGTTCAAACAAAATTATTATATTACGGCACTGCACCTGGTCACTATCAGTTCTGGTTTCGTGCCTGTGTAGTTACGGAAACTTGTTTAGGGGAGTGTAGAGTAAGGGCTTGTTTGTTTTAGTGAGTTTTGTTTAGATATGGTATTGTACGCGTAGATATATGATGTTTGTTTGTAAATAAACAATTGTTGTTTGTTTTGTATGCTTCCAAATTAGAATAATCATGTAAATATGAGTGACTTAATGGAAAAAGCAACTCCCCTCATGACCTTTTCTATTGAGTACTACTGGATAATATTTGTAACAAACAAATGGCACCTGACATAACTAGATTATGTACAGTGGAAAAAGAAAGGTTATATTGGCGAAAGAGGGTAGTAATCTGTATTAGTTGTTAAACCGTAATTGAGACAGTAGAGATGGAAAATGAGAGAGAAATGAACATATAAACATTAAATGGGTGAATGATTAGTTTGTTATCTGAAATTGTGATTAGCATAAGTATTCTCCGAATGATGAATAACTTATAGTCGCATGTCTGGAATAATTGGCTTTCTGCTAGGTTTGACTTTTAATATGGATTTTAAAGATTTGGTATGGTTTATGTCGTGTATATTTAATTTCTTCCAACCCCCTTGCCACATCATAGCTTCGTGTCAACAAACATCAGCTCTTTAAGGTCTTTTCATTAGTCTTTATTAGTTAATGGGTGTGTTGTGAGGTGAGGCTATGCATTCCCCATTCGTCTACCACAGAGTAGCCTATGAAACAGAACCATAAGAAGACGCTTTTCTGCTTGGCAATGGAAGTGTTGGGGAACTTATTATGCGCGCTGAATATAAGTGCACATATTTGGCTCTAATTTATCTTACATGGGACACTGATTGATATCACCTGAATTTGGTGTGTTTCATGTAACTCCGCTAGTCCGCTGTAATTTGTAGTGTATATAGTGTAATTGGCATATTAATCGAGTGGGAAAAGTTTGTTGGTTTTTGGTTTTACTTTAGGAAATGCCATTTGAGTGCAAAGACTACAATGTGCTTCGGGAAGAGGAGGAGTCGGGGGACAGGGCATAAACATTATGGTTCGATAAAGTTGTTAAACCATTACAGTGAGAATGTTCCAAAAAGTTCATAGGCCTTGGGACAAAGTGACAAACTAAGTACAACATATTGCCAGTACAGTGAGAGGCGTATTAGTTAGTGTGAAAGTGAAGCAGTCTACTGATGTGAATGAAATTGACAAGATTTGGCAGGTATTATTGAAAGATAACATTTGAAGCAGTTTTATAGTGTATGAGATTTGCAGTTTGGATGATTGGAGATGTATATGTAGTGTGTATTCAGCTGCTGCTGAAATGGTTTTGAGACTAGTGAGTCATGAAAGACGAGAGTACTTCGTCTCAAAACCATGTTTGGCAGCTAGTATGGTTGATCCTTTGGGGTGGATACGCAGCAGCCATGGAAAAGATATAGCAGTTTTTGCATTTGTAATTGTAGTTCTGTAATATGTTTGGGCAGTGTTTGGATTCTTGTTTGTATTTGTATTTGCCTATTCTTAGGAATTGTCTTTGGATTTGGGCTATCTTTTGTAATTAGTTGTTCATACATACAATTTCACCTTTTTGCCTTAAAAAGTTGTTGAACCATTCTGACAAAGTATAGTTGATATGCAGTTATGTACCACTTAGCACGAAAAATTATTTGTATAATAATGGACCAAATAATCAATATTGGTGGCGGTTTCCTGCTACATTCATTGTCATAGAGATATTTTTCAAGTCCTTATACTTGTGGCTTTGATGTCATATACTTAGGAATATCATGTTTCCTTGTTTAAATAAACGGCCTTTTCCAGCTCTTCTGACATAGAGACATGGTTTGTCAGTATCACTTATGCATTTCTTGTTGTCCCTGATCTCAGTGATCGCACATATGGCGGGGCGTCTGCACCTGGTGGATATACCTTCAATACCTCCTTGGCTTCCATGCATTCTTATCTTGGTGGTAAGCATCTTAACGGCTCTCATTTGGACGACTTTTATTATTGTGAGCTTTAACGAGTCAGAAAAAATGTATCAGAGGTTGAAGATACTCACAATAGGATGGCTTTCCTGGATGGGGGTGTCATATTGAACGTGCCATTATTTTATCTTGAAGGTATGCATTTACTACATGTTAGTGCTCTTTATATACAATGCTCTTCAGTTACAACTCATGGCTAATACTATTATCTGCAATCTCAGGTGTAGTTTTGTTTCCAGAGGCGACTCTTCCACTCAGAGTAATTCAACCTAATTTTATAGCTGCTGTCGATAGGGCTCTGAGACAAGTTGAGGCACCTTACACCATTGGGGTGGTATGTAAATATCTCTTATGTAATAACTTTTTCTAAGCTGTCATGTGGTTTTTTTATAAGGAATTTTATTGTGGCTGTGCTAACAAGATGTTTTATATTGATTGTGCAGGTTCGTGTTTACAGGGATACTGATGATGGGAGAATAAGATTTGCAACCACTGGGACAACGGCTGAGGTGCAGGCACAACTCATGCTCTAATATAAGGCTAATTGCTTATTAAAACAGAAAAACTTTTGTCTAATTTCTATTTTAGGTAACGACCTTTTTTAAGCCTGATCAGACCATAAAAGTGGCAAATTTTTTGATTTAGCATAATTACCTAAGACAACAGGTTTTCAGGCGCCAATGCGCCATGTCAGGAATAACAGGTTGACATGGGAAAAGCTACTGATACCACAGCCGCTACAGCTCATTTTGATCGGTTATTGGATCGAAATAATGTCGAAATTTTTTAAGTTGATTACCTTAATTTCTATTTCGTTAACTTTGAAGATTTTTTAGGCCTAAAACGTTGGTTACCGAAAGTAGAAACTGTACTAAAGTTGGTTACATATTTATTCAATTTGGCCTCTGATATAATGTGATTGCAGTATTGATTTGATGTTTCTTTTTGCTGGTTTCAGATTCGGCAATACCGGCGGTTGGAGGATGGTTCCATAAATGTAGTTACCCGTGGTCAACAACGGTTTCGTTTAAAACGTCGTTGGATTGAAGTCGAGGGAGCAGTATGTTCTTATTGACACAAAGATATATAATAAAATTAATTAGTTGATATCTTTTTTACAAATATTTCTAATAATATAACTTTTTTTTAGCCGTGTGGTGAGATTCAAATCATTGAAGAAGATACTACAGAAAGGTATGTGACCTTACCCACTCTGTATTTACTATTTGACCAAGAGCTGTAAATCCTGAAATCCGAAGCAAAGTACATCTTTTGGTAAATTTATAATTCTAGGGCCATGATGTTGGAAATTTGGCTTTTTAGCTCTATGTGAATTATTTTCAAAAAATGCAGACTATAAGGTATAAATATTTTTTCAACTGTCATAAGCTTTTAACTTGGTACCTTTGTTTTATCACAATGCCAATTTGACTTTTAAGTATTTTAAAGCCCCATAATCATGTTTTACCCCATTTGTGTATTTGAAATTTATATTCTCTCTTTATAGCTAATGTTAATTTCCATGTTAATATCACATATGAGATTCAAATATATGAGTGAATTAAGAAACCTAAACACAATAGATGTAAATAAGTTGAAGTTTTTTCATGCTCTTATGTTACTGATGGAAATTATTGTGTTTTAAACGTGATTTTTGCAGGCTTCTTCAGATGTTGCTAACTAAAACTAGCCGCGAATGAAATGCTATTCACAAGTCAAGACATGCTAAATCATCAAGGCCTTGAACAACAGCTAAAAATAGTATGTATCACTATATCTAGTCATGGAAAATACAATCCGATATAGAGTAGACCATACAAGAAACAGTTCGGAACTTAGAACTGATTTCTTGCTATAATACAAACTGAGAACTGAACCAAGCATATTAGTTCTGATTCGGTCTAAGTCAGGCATTACTATTTTGACTAGACTTATGCCTGCTCCAAGCTACAATTAGGTACTGCATTTTTCAGGTATGATGAAAAGATGGATGAGTTGATGGAAGAATCTTACGAGCAGTATCTAACTAAGAAAGAAAGAACTACAAAACAGAGAATAGATGAAGAAAAAGCACACGGAAGATGGTGAACTTCCTGAATGGGGTTTGGCTTTTTACTTTTTCTTCTTACTCTTCCTGAGATTTTTCTTTGTTGTTTATTTATGTCTTTGTTAAGGCGGTGAAACGGTCTGATTGGTTGGGTCCCATAATGGGTCAAAACTGGATTGGGTTGGGTTGACCCACAAACACTTTTTGTCTTACCTTATCTTGAACTTTATAGTTAAGGTTTAAAAAACGGTTAGGAAGGCTACTAAGGTCTTCCCTGTTTTGGGTTTCTGTAAATTTTTACCTTCAACCATGATTGACCATTGATGTTTTGAACTAATTTTATTATATTTTATTCAATGGCGAGTGGATGCGAACATATGGCATGTTTAACTCAGGTTGAAAGTTACAACTTATCTATTTAGCAAAATGTGATCTTTGATCTTTATTGATACATCCTTGGACCTTTTTGTAAGCTGATGATTATTTATATGTTACGTGAATGGGTTCTTATTTGGAATCTTGGTCTGCAGGAAAATGATATTATGGTGAAGATGTGTTGTACTGGAGCTGGGTATGTTGGTGGGCCCAATTATGGCTGTCATAGCACTTAAGTGCCCTGATATCGAAGTTGTTGTTGTTGATATCTTTATACCTCATATCACAACCTCGAACAGAGACCAGCTCCCCATCTACGAACCAGCCTTAGATGAGGTTGTGAAGCAGTGCCGTGGCAAGAACCTGAGGTTGAGAAGCACATATGTGATATTGACATTGTATTTGTTTAGGTAAGTTAGCTCATAATGATTGAGTCTTGTTAATGGATGGAACCAGGTTTTCTTGATTGCACTCACAAGAAGGACTACAAAAATGCAGGTTAGATCCAGGGACATGGAATAGTGGATGAATCGCTGAATATTGCCTTCTGATTTGATTAAAAGACTTTGTCATTTTGAGAACCAAAGATGGTCCGCTATGGGAGGTCAAGATGCTATGGAAATTGTTAAAATCTCCCTAAAGGAAGCAGATGAGATATCAAGCGCTATCTATGCTTGGGCATAGTAAAAAAGGTATTACCAACTTTGAGCCATATCCTCTGCAGCAACTGCTTTTGAGATCAATATTGCTAATCTAAAAAGTTTCAGACATCATTATTCAAGTTATTGGATGATGTTTCTTGACAACATTTGTGACCATGTTACGTATCTCGTCTACTCAAAGGGTGAAAAGGTGTCGTCACACTAGCAAAGCTAATGAAGTTAGGTTCAAGTTATATAAAAACATGTATACTGTTGGACCAAATCTAAATCTACATAACAAGATCAACAGCTGTAGCCATAAGCCTATAACTCCAAACTGACAAGACCAGCAAGCATGGCTATCAAGAAACCCCTATAGAATGTTTACAAAGTTCATGAAGTAAAGTACAGTAAGAAAAAACCTATATGAGTCTATCAAAAGATGATCTGCCAAGTAGATGCCACATACACCATGGTTGCCCGCATATACCTAGGCAACATACTTAATAGTTGAATAGAAAATTTTGCACTAGTATCCTTTATTTATTGGTAAATATGAGCCTTTCAAAAGATAGGGGGCAGTTTTACTCTTTTCATATGTTTTGGGTGACCAATTTGCCCTTGTTAAAATGTATCATTGTCTTTCTATGTGATGTTTTTCTTGTTTATAATTTGACATTAGGGAACGTCTTGATTGCTGCTTTTCGTTACCTCACTTGTAGGAGGGATTGAAAGCTGAGGAGATAGATAGTAAAGTGCCTTAGAGGATGCACAAGTGCAGGTAGTGTATTCCTTTCAAGTTCTCTTATGCTTCGTTCACTTACAGCCTTAAAACTTTTAAACATCATAACTATCAGTCCTCAATACACCTCTGTTATTATGACATTCAACATTTTCATCACAACGCCAATTTGACTTTTAAGTATTTTAAAGCCCCATAATCATGTTTTACCCCATTTTTGTATTTGACATTCATATTCTCTCTTTATAGCTGAGGTTAATTTCCAAGTTAATATCACACATGAGATTCAAATATATGAGTGAATTAAGAAACCTAAACACAATAGATATAAATAAGTTGAAGTTTTTTCATGCTCTTATGTTACTTATGGAAATTATTGTGTTTTAAACGTGATTTTTGCAGGCTTCTTCAAATGTTGCTAACTGAAACTAAAATGCTATTCACATGTCAACACATGCTAAATCGTCAACGCCCTGAACAACAGCATAAAACGGTATGTGTTACTATATCTAGTCATACACATTTATAAGTAGGAAATTACACATCCGTGGGCACCACCCTTTTCGTTGTGAACCATTTTCTTTTGCTTTCTCTAAGAGCTATGAATTCGGTAATATAATGTTTTCCCACCTTATGTTTAGGATGTAAGTAGATGTTCCCACTCATATCTAGAAAATCACCTGTTTTGGCTTTATATGGAAAATTTTGAGTTGGGTATGATAATTAGATCTCGCTATGTACCAAAGCCAAATTGTGACCATGTAAGGAGACTCGAGTACTTGGTTAAGTTTTTGCTAGGTACCTGTTTAGACCTCTTGAATACTAAGACCAGTAAAATTATAAATAAAAACTTGATTTCAATGGAATTGGTATTGCAAACTAGTTTCTTATTGTAATTAAAACCAACTTTATCGATCCAAAATAGTAGGTGCATAAGCCTTGACTTATATACTGATTTACTTTCACATATCGAGTGTTTTGCAGTATTGAATTGAATATACAAAGTTAGTATTTTCTTGTCAATAGAATTAGTCAAGGTATTTCTATTATTACTATTATACATTGTTTTTGTGCAGATCTTCATAAATATAAAATGAACAAAACAATACGTTTGCACTTCCACCTGATCTGTACTAAGTTACGAGTACCTCTTGACTTGGCCCATTTCAACCCAACCCAATTTTAACCTGTAACGCGAATTGCTCACAAGCACACGCTCGCCACCTATAACATAAGCTAATTTTATGACTGAACGATCCTTGTTGGTGTATTATAGGATCTGAGAAAACTTTCCACGGTATACCTTGTCTAACAATGAGCATAAGCTGATTGACGTGTTTTTGAGGGCTGGAATAGTTTTCTGTGCAGACAATCTCCTAGAGGACATAATGTTGTATGGGGCGTACACGCGGCTCTCAAAATTCATAATCCTGAAAATACTTTGCTTGGATTTCTTGGTACATATTCTCTTAGTTTTTGTTTATTTTTCATATTTGTTATCATATCATGTTTTTAGTGTGAGAATGTAGCATGGAATGTAGTTCTTTCCTAATACGATGTACTAAGATTAAGAAAATTGTTTATTGTATATAAATAGGTGGTTTTGAAGGTTTATTTGCTCAAAGAACACTTGAGATGACAAATGATGTTCTAGCAACCTACAAAAACCAAGGTGACTTACAAGCAAAGACACTTTCACGATCGACAAAGAATACATGTCACCGCATTTCGTGACAAACTAGAAAAATTTATCCGTGGAATTTGAAAATGATGAACTCCTAATCAAAAGATATCGAGTGTGAGAGATATTTCCTTTGCTAAAAAAAGTACACAACTAAGTGTCCCTTATGCTCATTTTTGCTAAAGACATCTCAATGTCAATGCACTCAAGGTGTACTCTGTTGGAAAATTTAGTGCACTTGTGGGATTAGTTCACACCTTGTAATGGGTTAGGAGGTACGGAGTGTACACCCATAAGGTCCATGAACACCCTGACTCTTTTTGTGGTTTGTATTGGTAGTACTGGTGAAAGTACTGCTTGGTGAAAGTACTGCTTGTGGAAAGTACTGCTTGTGGTTTCCACTGATAGGTAGTGTTTCCACTGATAGGCAGTGTTTCCACTGAAGTGGTGTATCCACTGCTAGTGCTATGAAAGTACTGATGCTATGAAAGTACTGATGCTATGAAAGTACTGATAGGCAGTATTTCCACTGATAGGCTGTATTTCCACTACAAGTGGAAAGTACTGCTAGTGGAAAGTACTGCTTATTGAAAGTACTGCTTAGTGAAAGTACTGCTTATGGAAAGTACTGCTAAATGGCAGTTAGAACTTCTTTACGACCACGTTTAATTGGTCATGTAACCACTAACGGCTATAATGGGGATAACTATGAGGCTATTAATGGGCCGATTAATACTCATAATTCCATTGGAATAGCTCAAGAGTAACCTCCTATAAATAGGAGATCTGATCATGCATGAAAGACACACAGAAAACAATAAACACTTATTAGTGAAAGGGTTATAGAATTGTGCCTAATTCTCTAACTGCATTTGGTCTTATCCTAAGTAGATATTCGTGATACCCAGGCATTAGGGTCGAATAGTTTACTTTGGAAAGTGATCACACGATTCCAAGTGATATCCGGTAACCACCAAGTGGTATCTGTTACTACTAACAGTTTGTTTGTTTCTGCTGAAGAGTTGCACATTTCTGCTGAATTGATTATCTTCACCCTGCTTTGGGACGAATACACTCCAACAATCAAAGTAAACTATTTAGTGATAATCAATGGCAACTGCTGCAATGAAACACATGGCTTCAAACTTTGCCAAGCTTGATAAGTTTGAAGGGGTGGACTTTAGGAGGTGGCAGAAGAAGATGCACTTCTTGCTGTCAAGCATGAGTGTGGTCTATGTGCTGACTACTCCAATTCCTGATGATGGTGATGATGCTACTGTGGAGCAGATCAGGAGGAGGAGCAAGTGGGAGAATGATGACTACATATGCAGAGGTCTTATTCTCAATGGTATGTCTGATTCTCTGTTTGATATTTATCAGAACTTTGAATCTTCCAAAGAACTGTGGGATTCCTTGGATGCCAAATATATGGCTGAGGATGCATCAAGTAAGAAGTTCCTTGTTAGTAATTTCACAAATTACAAAATGACTGATTCAAGACCAGTTATGGAACAATACAATGAACTTCTTGGAATACTTGGAAGGTTTACACAACACCAAATGAACATGGATGAGGCTATCAAAGTCTCTTGTGTCATTGACAAACTCTCTCCTTCATGGAAAGATTTCAAGCATACCTTGAAACATATGAAGGAGGAGTTAACTCTTGTTGAGTTGGGCAGTCATCTGCATATTGAGGAATCTCTCAAGGTGCAGGATAATGACAAGCCAAAGAGTAGCAATGCTGCTAGACCATCAGTTGTCAATATGGTAGAGCATAACAACTCTACCAGGTACAATGACAACAAAGGCAAACGCAAATATCATGACAACACAAGAGCAGATCCTAACAAGAAGGCAACACCTACTTGTTGGAAATGTGGCAAGACTGGTCACATTAAAAGGGACTGCAAGGGTGTTAAAATTGGTGGTAAAGCCAATGGATCAGGCACTAATGGTTCAGGGAGTGGTGGTTCAACCAACTCACTGAAAGGTCAGAATATGTTTAATAAGTCTTTTCAGATTTATTATGTTACATATGTATCTGAATCTTTTTATGTGCAGGATGATGATGTTGCGTGGTGGGTTGACTCTGGTGCAACAGTTCATGTGTGTAAAGATAGAAGCTGGTTCAAGACTTATAAGTCACTGAATGATGGTTCTATTCTTCACATGGGAAATGAGTCAACAACCTTGGTGCATGGTCGTGGTTGTGTAGATCTTAGGTTTAGTTCAGGAAAGATTGTAACTTTGTTTAATGTTATTCATGTTCTTGATATAAGGAAAAACTTGGTTTCAAGTAGTGTTTTGAATAATCATGGATATAAACAAGTTATTGAATCTGATAAATTTGTTCTTTCTAAATGTGGTGTTTTTATTGGTTTTGGTTATTTATGTAATCAAATGTTCAGGCTTAATATTACCACTGACAGTGTTATTTCAGCTTTTGTGACCACATATGATCAAACTGATTCTACCCTGTGGCATGCTAGACTTGGTCATGTTCACTATAAAAGAATGCAAGATATGTCTAGGGATGGTTTAATCCCTGCTTTTGACATGGATACTGAAAAGTGTAAAACTTGCATGTTGACCAAGATAACCAAGAAACCCTTTCAGGGTGTTAGTCGTGAGACTAAGATCTTGGAGCTTATTCACAGTGATCTGTGTGATTTGCATGCCACTCCTTCTTTGGGGAATAAGAAGTACTTTGTGACATTTATTGATGATGCTTCTAGATTTTGTTATGTCTATTTATTACATACCAAGGATGAAGCATTAGATAAATTCAAAGTGTTTAAAACTGAAGTTGAATTACAACTTGGGTCTTTAATTAAAAGATTAAGGACTGATAGGGGAGGTGAGTACATGGATACTCAGTAATTTCAGTCTGTTGGAATAATCCATGAAACAACTGCCCCTTATACTCCTCAGCAAAATGGTATTTCTGAAAGGAAAAATAGGGTGCTGAAGGAGATGGTTAATTCCATGTTGTCCTATTCAGGACTGAGTCAAGGGTTCTGGGGTGAAGCTATGTTAACAGCTTGCTATTTATTAAATAGGGTTCCAAAAAAAAGGAACAAGGTTACCCCTTATGAACTCTGGACTAAAAGGAAACCCAACCTGAACTATCTCAAGGTTTGGGGTTGTAGGGCTGCTGTAAGACTCCCTGATCCAAAGCAAAAGACTTTGGGTGAAAGAGGCATTGACTGCATCTTTGTTGGATATGCCGAGCATTCCAAGGCTTTTAGGTTCTATGTTATTGAACCTAATGAACATGTTTCAGTTAACTCAATAATTGAATCAAGGGATGCAGACTTTGATGAGAATAGATTCTCATCAGTCCCTAGACCAAGTCAGAGGATTCCTAATGGAACTCATGACACTGGTGTATCAGAGGTCCCTGATGATGAACCATCAGTGGTCCCCGATGAGGTTGTGGTTCAGCAACCTGAACCTGTGCTCAGGAAGAGCAAAAGGGTCAGGACTCCAAAGTCATTTGGACCTGAGTTTCAACTATACTTAGTTGAAGGTACTAGGGATGAGGTCTCAGACCAATACTCCTATTGCTTCATTGTTGAGGATGACCCCAAAACATTTGAAGAAGCAATGAAGTCCCAGGACATTGCTTTCTGGAAAGAAGCAATCAATGATGAGATGGATTCCATCATGGGCAACAACACTTGGGTGTTGGTTGATCTACCTCCTGGTTGCAAACCTCTGGGTTGCAAATGGATTTTCAAAAGGAAAATGAAGGTAGATGGAACTATTGAAAAGTTCAAGGCTAGACTAGTCATTCAGGGCTTTAAACAAAAGTCAGGAATAGACTATTTTGATACTTATGCCCCTGTGGCTCGTATCAGTACCATAAGACTACTGATTGCTATGGCATCTATTCACAATATGGTTATTCATCAGATGGATGTGAAAACAACTTTCTTGAATGGTGAATTGGAAGAGGAGGTTTATATGAACCAACCTCAGGGCTTCATCATGCCAGGCAATGAAAACAAGGTGTGTAAACTGATTAAGTCTCTTTATGGACTTAAACAGGCACCTAAGCAATGGCATCAAAAGTTTGATGAAGTGGTTTTGTCTAGTGGTTATGTTCTTAACCAAGCTGACAAATGTGTATATAGCAAATTTGATGAATCTGGTAAAGGAGTCATCATTTGTCTATATGTTGATGACATGTTGATCTTTGGCACTGACCAAAATCAGGTTGACCTGACAAAGGAATTTTTGTCATCAAGGTTCTCCATGAAAGACATGGGGGAGGCTGATGTTATCCTTGGTATAAGGATTAAACATGAAAGTAATAGAATTTCTATCTCTCAGTCTCATTATATTGAGAAGGTACTGAGGAAATTCAATTACTTTGATTGTACTCCAGTGAGTACACCTATGGATACTTGTGAGAAGCTGATGCCTAATCATGGCAAGGCTGTATCTCAACTTGAGTATTCTAGGGTAATTGGCTGCCTGATGTATGCCATGACTTGTACAAGACCTGATATTGGTTTTGCAGTGGGAAAATTGAGCAGGTATACTAGCAATCCTAGTGCTCATCACTGGCAAGCAGTTCAGAGGGTACTGAAGTATTTGAAGAGAACTATGGATTATAGTCTCTCATATACTGGTTACCCATCAGTGTTGGAAGGTTACACTGATGCAAGTTGGATCAGTAACACTGAATACAATTCGTCTACCAGTGGCTGGGTATTCCTACTTGGTGGAGGTGCAATTTCTTGGGCATCCAAGAAGCAAACTTGCATCACTAGTTCAACAATGGAATCTGAATTTGTGGCTTTAGCAGCTGCTGGTAAAGAAGCTGAATGGTTGAAAAACTTGCTTCTTGAGATTCCATTGTGGCCTAAACCTATAGCACCTATTTCTATCCGGTGTGATAGTGCAGCTACATTGGCTAAGGCTTATAGCCAGATGTACAATGGTAAGTCTAGACACTTAGGTGTCAGGCATAGCATGATTCGTGAGCTTATCATGAATGGGGTGGTATCTATAGAGTTTGTGAGATCTCAACAGAACTTAGCTGATCACTTGACGAAGGGTCTGGCTAGAGACTTGGTTATAAAGTCTGCTAAAGGGATGGGTTTAAGTCCAACTTAGTCACTGAATGCTAGGACACCCAACTCCCTCCCAAGGAAACTTGGGAGCTGAGTTCAATGTGGAAAGCTGAACATTCAGTGGACTGGAGCACATGTTTTATTTACATCCCAAGGTTGTGCTCAGAACCTGCTGAAAGGAGGATGAAGTCTTTACTTCTTAATGGTTAATTTTCTTTGAAAAAGTGCTTGGCAGGAGCATGACTAAAGAGGAACCACCTATGTAAATATTGAAGTTTTGCCGCTTCAGGAAGCTTTGGACTTTTAGCTTTTACAACATTAATGAATTTGGATATGGACACATGGCTTGTATAGTGTCAGGAGCTGTTAAGTGTTTGAAAACTTGTGTGTATTTTATCTTCAGGTATTCAAATGGGTTGAAGGGTTCAATTCTTAGAACACCCTGATTCTCGAATATTTGAACGTGTAATTTACTAAGATGGAAATTCAATCCTCAGGACATTTTCGTTTATGCACATGTTTTGATTGATGTTTATTTTTCATGCAAAGGAAGTGAACTAAATTTGGGGAGGATTGTTGGAAAATTTAGTGCACTTGTGGGATTAGTTCACACCTTGTAATGGGTTAGGAGGTACGGAGTGTACACCCATAAGGTCCATGAACACCCTGAATCTTTTTGTGGTTTGTATTGGTAGTACTGGTGAAAGTACTGCTTGTGGAAAGTACTGCTTGTGGTTTCGACTGATAGGCAGTGTTTCCACTGATAGGCAGTGTTTCCACTGAAGTGGTGTATCCACTGCTAGTGCTATGAAAGTACTGATGCTATGAAAGTACTGATAGGCAGTATTTCCACTGATAGGCTGTACTTCCACTGCAAGTGGAAAGTACTGCTAGTGGAAAGTACTGCTTATTGAAAGTACTGCTTAGTGAAAGTACTGCTTATGGAAAGTACTGCTAAATGGCAGTTACAACTTCTTTATGACCACGTTTAATTGGTCATGTAACCACTAACGACTATAATGGGGATAATTATGAGGCTATTAATGGGCCGATTAATACTCATAATTCCATTGGAATAGCTCAAGAGTAACCTCCTATAAATAGGAGATCTGATCATGCATGAAAGACACACAGAAAACAATAAACACTTATTAGTGAAAGGGTTATAGAATTGTGCCTAATTTTCTAACTGCATTTGGTCTTATCCCAAGTAGATATTCGTGATACCCAGGCATTAGGGTCGAATAGTTTACTTTGGAAAGTGATCACACGATTCCAAGTGATATCCGGTAACCACCAAGTGGTATCTGTTACTACTAACAGTTTGTTTGTTTCTGCTGAAGAGTTGCACATTTCTGCTGAATTGATTATCTTCACCCTGCTTTGGGACGAATACACTCCAACATACTCAAGGTACACTCAAGTTTGCTGTTGTAAAATATCCTCGTGTTGGAGAAAGAAAGAAAGATTTACTGATATTTCCTTCATGACAAGTAAATATTTGCTACGTCATCAGTTTTGACATGCACAATATGAATGGGTCTGTTTGTGCTGTGTCTTATCGCAAATGGGTCAAATAAATCTTGTAGCTATATGGGCAATAGGTTACATGGATAGAAGTCGAATAATTCCTCTTTTCTAATGCAAGCAACTTTGTTAATACAGGTTTAGATTATATTGGTAATAATATTGTTTTTGTATTCATAGTTAAGGAGGTCTTGATTAAAGCTTTGATCTTACTAGCATATTTGTTATACTAGAAGAGCAAAAGTAGGATATATTGATTTTAATAGATGATTACTTAAGTGTTGTAAGAATATCTTCACATGTGAAAAATATGACATGGTTGAAGCTTTGATCTTACTAGCATATTTTTTATACTAGAAGTGTAAAAATAGGAGATATTGATGTTTAATAGACGATTATTTAAGTTTTGTAAGAATATGAGCAAGGATTGAATCTTTGGTCTTATTAGCGTATTTTTTATACTAAAAGTGCAAAAATAATAGATATTGATGTTTGATAGACGATCATTTAAGTTTTATAATAAATATCTTCGCGCGTGAGAATTATGAGCAATGATTGAAGCTTTGATATTACTTTACTAGAAGTGTTCAAATAGGAGATATTAATGTTTAACAGATGATTATTTAAGCTTTGTAAGAATATCTTCACACGTGAAAATTATGAGCAAGTATTGAAATATTGATCTTACTAGCATATTTTTTATACTAGAAGTGCAAAAATATGATATATTAATGTTTAATAGACGATTATTTAAGTTTTATATTAAATATCTTCACATGTGAAAATTATGAGCAAGAATTAAAACTTTGATCTTACTAGCATGTTTTTTATGCTAGAAGTGCAAAAATATGATATATTCATGTTTAATAGACGATTATTTAAATTTTGTAAAAATATCTTCACACGTGAAAATTATGAGCAATGATTGAAGCTTTGACCTTGCTAGCATATTTTTTATACTAGAAGTGAAAAAATATGATATATTAATGTTTAATAGACGATTATTTAAGTTTTGTAAGAATATCTTCACATGTGACAATAAGGATTGAAGCTTTGATCTTACTGGCATATTTTTTCTACTAGAAGTGCAAAAGTAGGAGATATTGTAAGAATATCTTCATACGTGAAAATTATAAGCAAGTATTGAAATATTGATCTTACTAGCATATTTTTTATACTAGAAGTGCAAAAATATGATATATTGATGTTTAATAGATGATTATTTAGGTTTTGTATTAAATATCTTCACATGTGAAAATTATGAGCAAGGATTAAAACTTTATCTTACTAGCATATTTTTTATACTAGAAGTGCAAAAATATGATATATTCATGTTTAATAGACGATTATTTAAATTTTGTAAAAATATCTTCACACGTGAAATTACTAGTGAAGAAAATATATTCACACATGAAGAAAAAAAAATATATGCTCATGTATATATGTACGTCTATTTACTAGTGAATAAAGTATATTTATACGCTAAGAAAAAAGTACATGCTCATTTATATATGTACGTGTTTTTACTAGTGAAGAAAGTAGCGAAGAAAAAAAGTATATGCTAATGTATAAATGTACGTGTATTTACTACTGTTTATTCATACGCGAAGAAAAAAGTATATGCTCATTTATAAATATACGTATATTTACTAGTGTTTATTCACACGTGAAGAAAAATGTATATGCTCATAGTATTAATGTACGTGTATTTACTAGTGTTTATTCACTCGAGAATAAAAAAGTATATGCTCATATATAGATGTACGAGTATTTACTAATGAATAATGTATATTCACACATGAAGAAAAAAATATATGCTCATATATAGATATACATGTATTTACTAGTGAAGAAAGTTTATTCACACGCGAAGAAAAAAAATATATACTCATGTATTGGGTAAAGGGTTTCCCGATAAAATACCCATCTTCACATGTGAAAATTATGAGCAAATATTGAAGCTTTGATCTTACTAGTGTATTTTTTTTTTACTATAAGTGCAAAAATAGGAGATATTGATGATTAATAGACGATTATTTAAGTTTTGTAAGAAATATATTCACGAGTGAAAATTATGAGCAAGGATTGAAGCTTTGATTTTACAAGCGTACTTTTTATAATAGAAGTGTAAAATGGAAGATATTGATGTTTAATATGCGATTATTAAAGTTTTGTAAAAATATCTTCGCGCGTGAAAATTTTGAGCATGGATCGAAGCTTTGATCTTATTAGCCTACTTTTATACTAGAGTTGCAAAAATACGATATATTGATGTTTAATAGGCGGTTATTTAACTTTTGTAAAAATATATTCGTGCGTGAAAATTATGAGCAAGGATCGACGCCAAAAACAGGAGATATTGATGTTTAATAGGCGATTATTTAAGTTTTTTTAAAAATATCTTCACGCCTGAAAATAATGAGTAAGGATTAATTTTTTGATCTTACTATCGTATTTATTATACTAGAAGGGCAAAATAGGAGATATTGATGTTTAATAGACGATTATTTAAGTTTTGTAAGAAATATCTTCGAGCATGAAAATTATGAGCAAGGATTGAAGCTTTGATCTTACTAGCATGCTTATTATGCTAGAAGTTTAAAAATAGGAGATGTTGAGGTTTAATAGACAAGTATTTAAGTTTTGTAAGAATATCTTCACACGCGAAGAAAAAAAAATTCTCATGCATAAATGTACGTGTATTTACTAATGTTTATTCACACGCGAAGAAAAAAAAAATATGCTCATTTATTAATGTACATGTATTTACTAGTGAATAACGTTTAATCACACATCAAGAAAAAAGTTTATACTCATGCATAAATGTACGTGTATTTAGTGGTGAAAAAGACGCTTTTAAAAAGCTATGAGATGTATATTTTAAAAAGTGCCCATGTTGTTCACGCATCTTAAAATATACGAGACCCATATTTTCACGCATGACCAAGTTGTTCACACATCTTAAAAAGCTACGAAATGCATATTTTCACATCTGACCAAGTTGCAAGACATATTTTCACATATGACCAAGTTTTTCACATATCTTACAAAGCTACAAGACATATATTTTCACATATGACAAATTGTTCACGCATTTTCATAATTGAAGAAATAATACCATGGTCACGAAACTAAATAGTACTCACTAGTTAAAGCTACGAAATATCAAATAACTATGCTTAAAAGTGGTTTTACCTTTGAACATATATAAATCCAATGATTGCAAGCTTTATGGCTATGTAACAGTGAACATAAATCAATCAAACAATATGATTTGCATACGAGGACATCACAGTGACCATAGTTGCTTAAATGTATTACAATGGCCTACGAACCATCAGAAGTGTAAGCATCAATTAGCAAATGGCAAGACATTCTTTATAACCCATAACACCCTCACTTTCGACAAGAAACAATTAGATCACTAAAAGACAAAGTCGAGCATAAAAAACTGCTAGTATATTATCATTGCTGCAGCTTCCATACAGCCCACAGTGACTCGATTAGTGACCCAATGCTTCATAACTTTAATATGTTTCTTCAAAAACAACACAAAACTTTAGACATATACAAATAAAAGTGCCTTTGATTCAGTATCACCTCATTTTGCGCATCAATTGCGGAAATGTTGGCACTAGAGTTTCACATAGCTTGCCTTCTTGCAGATTTGCTCCATCTATGGACTATAGATTAGCAGATGGTTATGGAATTTTTCTCTGAATGGAAAAGACGAGTTTTATTTCTCTAGCAACAGTGCAACTTTACAATGATCGTAAAAAATCGCAGACCAATACAATTTTACTTTCTTACAAAAAAAGATCATGAATGTTTCATTTGAGACATTAGACAAGGGATACAAAGAAATGTTCTATGCAGTTCAATTTCACTTGACATATTCACCCCATAATTAATGGGCAATGATAATGCATATATGAGAAATATATTTGGCATCCTATGGTATACTAATGAATAACTAAAATATATCCAGGATTCCACTCAGTACATTCTGCAGATCTAGAAGTCTTCACTAGTGTGTTGATTCATTGTGTAAAAGTAGAAAAACATGGTATTTACATATCATATTATCTTAAGTAAGGTTTAGTTTATTTACATTTAACTGCACCCTGAGCTAGAAGCAAGTATAACTCTCCTCACTCCCCTAGCTAATTACATGAGCAACTTTTAAAGACCCATACAATGACACCAGGTTGTTGACCAACTTTATTATGACATATCAATAGACAACAGATATCCCAACTGACCCCGCCTTTTGAATCTGCATTATCCCATAACTTTCATGTTTACAACTTGTTATAGAAATGCAAAGGTTTGATTTAAGCTAAATTTGAGGGTAAAGTTCTGACCTTAGTATAATTTCGTACACGGGCAGGAGCAGCAACTTATTGCCGGAGTTATTCTGCAAAAGTCCGTATCATCAAATTCCCCATTACTAGAAGAAGCCTCGCCCGAGTTGTCAGGTAACTCTTTCATGGAATAAGCTTGAGAGTCCACAAGGCCACTAGCTGGAGTGATTTGTGACATTTGAAACTCAACCTTCGTAGCCCATTGACCCATAGACCATTCTAAGAAAACAATCTTATGCATCCATCATCAAATCACTGCCTCGTGACCCTAAGATGCTACTGACCCACTAAACTGTGACTTATTGACCTTGCTGACTCGATGGCATTTTGACTATACAAATTCTCCCAGCTAACCACACCAGTAGCCTTTAAAGACTCATACATGACATCATGGTGGTTGACCAACTAACTATCCGCCTAACCATAACTATTACCTATTGGATTATGAATCCACTCATCCCATGATAGACATCTAGAAAATTAAGAGTGAATAAACTCCATGACACCAGCACAAAGTGAATTGAAACCTCAAAAATTAACATGGATGTCCTTTAACTCACTTAAAAACTGCTTGGATCGAACCCGAACCTGAACCAGAAACAGAAAACCGAACCGACATGAGAAATATAGATTCCAAATGACCCACGACATCTTTAACTCGGTGATATCAACAAACTGAACTAACTCCCCTGATCCAATATTATTTTTTATCTCTAGCATCAGCTATAACAACTACAACTTAAAAATAAGCAATAATAAAGGCATGAAATGCTCACCAACAGTACTTGATTTGTCTCCAAAGCACAATCAGACTTGATCACCAAAAAACGTTATTGGACAACCGGTTAACTTTTTCATGTGTTCCATTATTGACCCATGATAAAAAACCTGCAATAACCACAACATAAGTTATGAATAAATTACTAGAAGCAAAATTCATTACATAACGTATTTGATCCCAACCAGAAGAAAAACATCAGATTATATGGAAACAAGAGCGACACACCTATAGTAATCTAACCTAGAACTTTCAGGGGAAAAAAACCTTGTGATGATTGTAAATATATGAATTTTCTATAATCATTCAATAGAATTAAAATATATGAATCAAAAGCTTAATTTTGACTTACTCAATACCTTTGTATAAACGGCGGATGCTGGTGATCAGTGATTATTACGACGGTGTACGGTGGTGAACAATGATGATTGTAGTTGATGTGGCGATCGGTGATGATTGAGGTTGACAGTGGTGATCGGTGATGATTGTGGTGGAAGTTGGTGTTTATGACTACGGTGAATGGTGGTGAAGACTATGGCTTTAATACTCTAACAAAACTTAGTATAAGATAACTCGTGAGTATTAAATATCAACAAAGGATTTACATACATATGGCTTTAATACTCTAACAAAACTCAAATCCACAAATAACCTCAAAACTTCCTTACTTTTTAGTAAATAATTTGATTGTAGCTGATGGTGGCGATCAGTGATGATTGAGGTTGACAGTGGTATCAAAGCCATATGTATGTAAATCCTTTTTAGTACAAAAAAGGTAAACACTCATGAGTATTAAATATCCATAAAGATAAACACTCATGAGTATTAACACCTCAGTTTTTCCTATTTAATATCAATAAAGCCATCTATAACCACTCATGAGTGTTAAAGGTAAACAGCCCCTACCGCAACAATGACAATTATGCATGTAAATCCTTTTTAGTACAAAGATGAACTTTTGTGAGACTCTTTATATGGTTATGAGTTACTACTAAAACTGGAAACCAGCTTTTAGTCTTTGGAGTTCAAACATAGACTCCCAAAATACATCTCTAATCAACAACTACTTAGTTGCCAAAAAGAAAGTTACTATAATTCAAGCTACATGTACAAATCCTTTTAATTCCAGAATTCCAATAGTAATTTCAGGTACCTTTTTAGTGTCGAACTACATATCCCTGGTCCTGTAGATACTCAGACGTATTCTTCTACACATCTGATAGGCGTAACATGTAAACGTTTTCCTTTGTGATCATGACCTGTAAGAAATGGAATTTTCAAATCGTATCCGTGTAGGAAGCAATGAAGTACTGTAACACTATAAATTACATTAATTACCATTCAACTCGCGCATCGCCTTCTCTGCGTCTTGAGCTTTGCAAAAATTAACCACACCACACCACACCCTGAATCATTTTTGAAAGATAAGAACTTGGCAAGATGGATGTCACCAAACGCACCCAAAAAAAATCCTTTATCTCCTTAAAAAAAATACATGCGTTTTCCATATCTCATGCCCAAAAGGTCAGCCAAAATAAAGTTTTAACTGATTGGTAAATAAGTTACAGGTACATTTTGAAAGTCTTACAAGGTTCTGGTTTACTAAAAAATATAATAAGATCATACAGTACAAAGTGGCGGCCCAAACAGCTTCTAGGATTACTCTTTCTTGGGTCTCGCCTTCCTGGATTTGCCATTCACAGATTTATTCTCTGCGCGCTTAGGCTTTTCTCTGAAATGAGAATGCATATAACCATCAATTGGAAAAATATCATCCATACAAAACTATCGCTGTAAACATTTCCAATACAAGTATTATGATTTTATAGGTTTTGCGAAGCATTCAGATACGGAGTTATACTGATGCTGGTCTATATTGAAAACATGAGACTTAATAACACTTAAAAAATGCAAACATAACCCCGGACCAAACGAGAAGATAGATTCTGAATATATGGAGCCAAGAAACTAACATGATAAATACAAAATGCTTTAGACTTACTTGGTTCTATTTGGATCTTTCAAGTCCTTAACAGCAACATCCACTGCATTGAGCACCATTCTCTTCACCTGCCATATAACAGCAAAAAGCAAATGCACAATTTAGTATACAACAAAACAATCCAGATTTGAAACATGTGATGAACCTAATAGGCTTCTACATTGCTTATAAACTGTGCTACAACTTGCTTATGACTTTTGCAATAAAATCTCATGTACTTTAAGGCAACTTCTATGAGATAATAGGTTCCTGGAGCTAAATGACTAGTATCTTTACTTTTGAAGAATTCCTTGCCACTATATCCATGCTCCATCAAATGCATGAGCTCTACAAACTTTTTCGGCGCAAACTGCATAATGATAGTTATCTAGTTATGGCCATTGATAATCGCACACACAACAGGAAATGCGGGGATACAGGTTTATGTTATTTAACAATTTATCTACATTTAAAGATAACAAACTAACTGGTTGTTTGACGGGTTAGGTTGGGTCAAACCATCACCGTTTTCTAAATATTTTAAATTATCAATTATTCGAATAATAATGTAATTTCTTTGGGAAAAAATGATTTAAGACACATTACATGACTTTTTACCCTTGCCCATTTGACCAGTTACATTGTTAGTAACTGTTTGACCTGTTATCAAACAGATAAAACACAAACTAAACAATTTTCATATAAATGGGTTGTATTGCCAGTTTGCCACATCTAGTCTACATTAAATATTCAATCTAAAATACCTCTGTCCTTGTCTTCAACTTATATTCATAATCAATTCAAAAGCACATTCAAACACCCTATAAATAATCCCTCTTTGTGAGTTTATGATTAGTCCTAACTCGTAAGCATCTACATAACTAGACATCCTATTAATGCTAATAAATTTCATGTAATTCTTAGTAAACACGTCTATATATTGTTATTAATGGTCAATGAATTCAAGTAACTGGATATATATTAACATCAGAAGTTCATAGAGTCCTAAAAAAGTTTATGCACCAAACAATTCAAGTAGTCGAACGACATCAAACATGAAGCATTTTGAATCTGCTAGCAACATCAGGCCTATCAACAGTAACTTGTCTTTAGAACCTTCCTGGTCTCAACAAATCCGGATCAAGAACATAAAGCCTATTAGTAGCAGCCAAAACTAACACTCGAATTACCCGAAAAATCATCCATTTCAGTGAACAACTAATTAATCGTTTGTTCCCTTTCATCATTCCCACCTCCTAAACCCGCTCCTCTTTTCCTACTATTTCATCAATAAACACAATACAAGGCGCTTTGGACTTGGGCTGTCTCAAACAAATACCTATCTCTAGACGCACCAACTCTCACAAACAACTCTATAAACTCAGAAGCCTCACACAAGAAAAATGGCATACCTACCTCACCAACAACCGCTCTAGCCTAAAGCGTCTTCCCAGTCCTAGGCGGTCCAACCAACAAACACCCTTTCGGAATCTTAGCACCTAACGCAATATGCTTATCCAAATTCTTCAAAAAGTCTACCACTTCCCCAACTCCAGTTTCGCCTGATCAGCTTCAGCCACATCAGCAAATGAAAACCCAGTTTCCATAACTTCCTGAAACTTAGACTTGGACCTGCCGAAGTCCATTCCTTGATGATTTTTTTCACTCGCGAAGATATTCTTACTAAACTTATATAATAAAAAATTCCACTAATAACATCACAACTTCATTCCTCTTATTTTTACTAAAGTTGAAACTTCATTCCTTACTGATACTCTTCACGAGAGAATATAATTTTACTAAACTTAAATAATAAAAAAAAATCAGCTAATAACCTCAAAACTTCATTACATAATGATATTATTCACACGTGAAGATACTATAACTAAACTTAAATCCGCTAATAACATTAAAACTTCATTACTTATTGATAATCTTCACGCACGAAGATACTATAACTACACTTAAATAATCAAAAAATCCGCTAATAACGTGAAAACTTCATTACTTACTGATTTTCTTCACACGTGAAGATAATATTAACTAAACTTAAATCCGCTAATAACGTTAAAACTTTATTACTTATTGATAATCTTCACACGCGAAGATACTCTAACTAAACATAAATAATAAAAAAAATCAGCTAATAACTTCAAAACTTCATTACTTACTGATATTCTTTACACGCGAAAATACTTTAACTAAACCTAAATCCGCTAATAACTTTAAAAATTCATTACTTACTGATATTCTTCACACGCGAAGATACTCTAACAAAACTTAAATCCACAAATAACCTCAAAACTTCCTTACTTCTTGATATTCTTCACACGCGAAGATACTCTAACTAAACTTATATCTGCTAATAATCCCAAAAATTCATTCCTTACTAATATTCTTCACATGCGAAGATACTCTAACTAAACTTATATCTGCTAATAATCTCAAAAATTAATTCCTTACTAATATTCTTCACATGCGAAGATACTTTTAATATACTTAAATCGCTAATCTTGATATTCTTCACATGTGACTAAATTCATAATATCAAATAATCTTCGATTTATGCAATCTAAATCTCTGAACAGCAAACACCTGATTCGTTACCTATTCTTTCACAAACGCATCAAAATTTAGATTTTTAAACTAATTTTATAGCAATTAATTAAATAAGTACAAAATATAACAATTACTTGAATAGTCTGATTTAAACAGAGCATCCCCTTCACTAATTTCAGCTTTCTCTTGTTTAATTTCATCCAAATTCACTAATTTGATGTGGTTGAACAACGGTGATATCTGGTGATTGAATGAGGGTTATATGTTGTGGTTGAATGACGGTGATCTGCGATGGTTGAACAATGGTGATATGCGGTGGTTGAATGAAGGTGATATGTGGTGGTTGAACAATGGTGATCTGCGGTGGTTGAACAATGGTGATCTGCGGTGGTTGAACAACGGTGATATACGGTGGTTGAATGAAGGTGATCTGCGGTGGGATATGACTGAAGATACGTGGAGAGAGAATTGTGTGTTTTCACCTTCAACTTTGTGTTGTGTGTGTTTTTCTATTTTTATAGTAGGTATTACAAAAATATCTCTAGTTAGTGTAAATTAAAGTTTGATATTAGCCATTAGATCTAAAAAAAAGGAGGATTAGATGGAGGGCTAGGATCTCTTCTCGCGTTCTCACAAAAATTAGACTTCTCACAAGAAACACCCCTATCTCTATATTATATATAACAGGAGGCGTTACACGTAGATAATGCCACATAAACGCCACCTCATTGCCCAGTAATTCATTATCAACCATGTCATCATTGCCCAGTAATTCATTATCAGCCATGTCATCACATTGTTGCCATGTAAGCATTTTTAAAATTTATTTTATTTGAAAACATTTAATTAATTTCGAATTTTAATTTTAGGCTATTTTTTTATTTAATGTTTAAAAATTGTAATTTAAAAATGTAGTTATTATGGTTCAAACCTTGGTCACTCTCCAAACTTAACCAACATCTCTACCACTAGAGCAATTCAATTTTTGTTTTATATTTTGCAAGACAAACATAATAAATGCAAAAAAAAAAATGATAAATATAGATAATATGTTGTTAAGCTATATTTAAGGAATAGATTATGCTTAAGAGAAAAGGTACGCCTCTTTTTTCTAACCCTAAGCAAGATAATTCCATGTCTCCATTCTCTTTGGTCGAACCTTTCTCTTCTCTTTGAGGTATCTCTCTCACCCTACTGGTTATATAAGTTTTTTAGTACATCAACCAAATCTATAGTCTATGATTTCTATGGTCTACGTTTGCATGTTTACATGATTATTTGAGAAGTATAACATCTGGTCATATTAGTTAGTTAGTTAGTTTCAATTAATGACCATGTACTCGATTATGACCAGGTAATTACAGTTTTTTTTCTCTGTTTTTGGAGTCTAATTTTTGTAAGATTTGCATAATATTGAAGTGTGATTCGATATCTAAAATGTCTAATGTTTAGAACTTTAACTAAAATATAAACAAGCTTCAAGTTAAACAAGTGTATTCAAATACATGTACCGTGTCCATCCTTCAAACTCAAATCATGTAAATCGATTAACGATACCAAAAGCAAAAGTGGGCTATCGTACAACCTTTGCCGATACTAACATGGTCTAACACGTCCAATAGATAAGAGGGAAACGCTACTACCATGAAGCGGTTTATGCTAAGTTATGTGATTATATGCACCCTTACGTCTTTGGAACATCTTAGTCATCTTGCAACGGTAAAAAAAATATGCCTTTTTTTTCCTCAGTTGATTTTAGCTCCTTATTATTTTTAAGTTACTGGTATCTTTTGTCTTATGTTAAAGATGCTTACTTTATAAGCTTTTAGTAGTCAAGGTTTCAAGAAGAAATTGTTAAAAGAAGGCGAAGGATGGGATATACCTACATCTGGTGATGAAACTGAACTTTGCTTCTAGGTAATCTGTTATCTTTAACAGGTTGAGCGTGTAAAAAAGTCAAAAGGGAACGCGTTAACAAGTTGGGCCAATTGGAGCCTAAAGTGTATTTTTTTCAATGTACGCTTAATCTGTTAATTTAAAATTATAATTTATTATTGGCTTATTATGATGTTGTAGTCATATTTGACACAAAAATTTCAAATTCGCACAAAAAAACACGGGGATAGCCTTTCTTTATTACCCCCATGTGTACATTTTGATACTTAGTTATTATACCCTCTTCAGTTTAGCTTTAGGATGTTTACGGTTTAGAGAAACTAGCAACTAAGGATTTGTGCATGTTCTATACTAAAGACCTTGGAATCGAGTGTAAAAATGGTGGCCGTCACAACATTGATGGAAAGGCACAATCATTTTTGTAACATAATTAACATTTTTCCTTTATTTTACGTGACATTTTGACAAGAAACTAATGTTTTATTACATCATAGCATTTGCAGATGGAAGGGAGAAAGCAAATGATGCGATCTGTAGAAAAGCCCTTACAGCCGCTGATATGTTTGAACACTGGAATTGTATGTAGGCTATGAAAAGGCTTTGCGACGTGAAAACGCGGCAACCAACAGAAGATACTCATCTTGGTGAGTTAGTCGAAAAGTGGATCACACATGAGCCCATACATTCTTACTTCTTCGTGTTAATACATAGTTATACTAAGACTGATCATTTGAACTATCTTGATGTAGAGCCAAACTGCTGATTAACTACGAGTGCCACAAAAACGTAAGAAAAAGGTTTGTATTCTAAACAGTAGGCCAGGTTGATTCAACTTGAGTATATAAAATGTAATACAATAAATATTATTTAAATAGTTGATTATATTTGTTACAGGTCGTTGCAACTGGCAGCAAAGAAACTAAAAGAAGAAAAGGGATTGAAATCAACGTATTATTAGGATTTTTAAGACCCTCAACATATTATTCTTGATAATCTGCAGAAGAAACTTGATGAGGTAAACAGAGGTACAAGGGATTGAAATCAATCTGTGTTCTGTGTCATGGCTCAAGGTTATTTAAGACAAAATATTGCTCTCTTCCGATGTCTCAAACCTCTTTCTTGCAGTCTTCACTGAATATGCAGCTATTAGTACCTTCACGGTAAAGTTGTCTTGCAGCTTCAAGAAATTGTCCTCTCTAAACTGTTCGTTCTCATCAACCACAAGATACAATCCTGATCCACCGATAGGAAACACATAATGTTGCAGAGGTGTGGGCCTGAAATCGTGTACACAACGTGACAAGGCTGTTTACGTATGTTGCAAATCCATTCTGCAAACTCGGTAGCATTCGACATAGCGGCGAAAAGAAACACCATCTTAATAGCCGGAAGAGTGATATGCCATTCAGTTATAGGAATGCCTGGAATAAGAACAACATATTAGGAGCGATAGTGGCGGAAAGTGATATGCCATTGGACTATAGCAACGTTGGACTGTAGCTTAGATATACGCAATGTTGGACTATAACTAAGGAACCCAAACTGAAACAGAAAAGACGGCTGTTATAGATATAGTCGATGTTCAAAAGTCTTTAGGAAATATATTCGTTCATAAAGGTATAATAAAAGAAGGAAGTATTGTAGTTGGTAAAGAAGTCGAAGCCGAAGTTGATGCAAAATTAAGGCAACGTGCAAAGGTACCGTAACAATGTGTCCCACCATTATAACTTAAACTTTAAGTTGTGAGCTATCTATAACTTCCACCACGATTTAAATTGACTTCTATAACTTGTGTTGACTTTTCAGGTCCATCATACAGCTACTCACCTGCTACAAGCTGTGCTTAAGAAAGTTATAGGACAAGAGACGTCACAAGCTGGTTCGTTGGTGGCATTTGAATGGCTAAGCCTTGATTTTTGCTTTACATTTCCTTTAACATCAATCCAGCTATCTCTTTGTATTACCTATATATTTCTAATGATGATATTTTTTAGTCAATCACTGATGACTGAACATATGCCTCGACTTTTTCTGTTGTTGCAGACTATGGTAAAATCATTCGAGGTTACAGAGTTACCAGGTCTGTCGTCAGAGTTTTTACTGATGTAATTTTATACCTGGTTTTAGCCTGAAAGGAAACCGAATTGTATTCTGATGCTTTTACAACATATTTTGCAGTCAGATCAGCAAAGTTCATAGCACCCAAACAATGGGTTGTTGCTGGTGCAGATGATATGTTTATACGGGTATACAATTACAATACAATGGATTTAGTCAAAGTATTCGAGGAACATACTGATTATATCCGTTGTGTGGCTGTTCACCCTACACTGCCATACGTATTGTCCTCATCTGATGACATGCTTATAAAGCTTTGTGACTGGGAGAAGAATTGGTTTTGTACTCAAATCTTCAAGGGTCATCCTCATTATGTTATGAACGTTACAATTATTAGAAGTTTTTAAAATTATTTTAGTCTTTAAATCCAGTGTAATATTTTTAATCAATGAGAAAAGTTCTTTTGTTACTTAAGTTTCTATTTTCAATTTTTTTTATGCAAATAAGCACTAAATTGCTTAATTGCTTATTACTTTTCATAACCTGTTAAAAAGTAGTCTTATCATTCATTAGTTAAGTTTTGTTAACAAAAACCAAGTCTTCTTTTTTAGAAAATCTGTTTTTAAAGAAAACACTCCCATTAAGGAGTGTTTGGTTTAAGCTTTTTAAATGGGTCAAAGTGGTTTTTACCCACTTTGACCAGTGAAGTCAACAAATTTTTTGAGTATCCAAAACAAGTTCTTTAAGTTGGAAAGTTTTCTACAAGAGTTCAATAGGTTTTAAATTTGTCTTTGTTTTAAAAAAAAATGGTTTCTGTCATGTTTTGATGAAAAAGTTTAGTCAAGTTTTAGTTGTGCTAAAAAATTTTAAAAAATAAAAATAGAAAGTTTACTGGTTGGTTTAACTTATGTCAAAAGGAAAAAATTCAGAAAAATTGTTTACTAAGTGTGCTAGGGGGTGAAAGTGACTGGTTTGGTCAACTTTCTGTCCTGTGCTCAGTACAAACTGTCCCTAACTCCATCTGTTTTCAGCTTATTTATATGCTGAATAAGCTTATCTTATGGCAGATATTGGGGGCAAAAGACAGCTAGCTGGATGGACTCCAAGTAGCCAGAAGCTCAGAGGCTGTTTCCTACTCTAGCTTATTCAAAATAAGCTCAAAAAGTGCCTCTTTGGGGCTGTTTTAGCCTGAATCCCACTGCTGCAGCTATAAGTAAGTTTTTTGTGCTTATTTGGTTTTCCCTTTAGCTTATTTAGGATTTTCTTTGTTCATTAGTATCATTTAGATTAGGTAGATCATGCTTTAGCTTATTTAATATCATCTCTTTTTCGGAGCAGGTCGGAGTAATCGTATAATCGTCAAGTATCCGCAAGTTTCTATATCACCATATTCCATCAGGTATTCACTTAAATTTTCAGATATCTAAGTTTCTATATTAATGTTTCAGATGTCTAAGTTAGATTGTGGTTAGGTATTAGTAACCAATTATTCGCAACTTAATAGATAAAAGTATTAAACCAATAGTTGGGTGAGAATGTGAAGAACAGGTTGTTTGGTACTGAGTAAAATGTTTATATTTGATATTGGCATTGCCTATTCATTTCTTTTTATAAACTCGAGTTACTTATGACTGATAGGAACTTGGAGATGATTAAACGTGTATTATATGGTGTTACTTTCTGAATGTTTAGTCGAACCAGGTAACCTGTCTTCATCAGGGACAAATACTCTATTTAACATTGTATCTCCATTCTGAACCATTCTCAGCCCAATTTTATTCTCTATCTTTGTAACATTTAACCCAGGTGCATGCTTCTTTACAATGAACCTTTAACAAATTAGGAAGCACGTGAACATAACTAAACGTGGAGTAGTAAAAAGTACATTAAAATTATTTCTTTCATGATGACAAGAGAAGAATTAACACGCTTTATGAATTCCTGTAACATAAATTTTGTTACCCATTTATATTGTTTGTGTCTCTGTTAGTAGCAAATATAATCAAAAAATTTGCAAAAGTTATATCGTTCTGTAGTAATATTGAATCAATGCTAACGAATGTCTTTTTAAAATCTGGTTTATAGGTCTAGCTAAGTGGAAGACCGGTGATAGGCAATGGTTTTTTTTCCCCGAGATAGAAGGTATCCAACCGGAGCAAGAGCTAACAGGGCAACTATGCATGGCTACTGGAAGGCAACTGGAAAAGACCGTATCATTACTTGCAGCTCACGCACAGTCGGGTCAAAGAAAACTCTCATATATTACCTAGGCCGTGCGCCCTCTGGTCAACGCACGGATTGGGTGATGCATGAGTATACTCTCGACGAAGAGGAGCTTAGGAGATGCAATTATGTAAAAAATTACTACAATGTGTGCAAATTTTTTATGAAAAGCGGGGCTGGCACAAAGAATGGTGAGCAGTATGGTGCTCCCTTTGTTGAAGAAGAATGGGCTGATGATGATGGAAATGTAAACGTTGATGCGCTTTTGGTGCAGAACACTAGCACGTTTGTGAATGAGCCTAACCCAACAAGTGCCATCACAACTGAGCCAGCAATTGTTCCACCAATGGCTCATATTAATCCGGTCAACGATGAGAGTTTTGACTAGAGGGTAGCAAATGAACCGTTTGTGGAGGAGCAACAGCCTTTCGCTGTGAATGAAAATTTTCTTGAATTAGATGATCTAATCAGTCCACAACCCACTCTCCCTAACTTTGAACAACCCGTAGTGGATGATCTACCGTTTGATGATGTGAACGAATTTTGTGCATTTGATTTTTGTAATGATCCAACCACACTCAACGAGACAAATCCAATTATAAGTCAACACATTCAACATCCGTTCTATACAACTAATCTTGAATATGGAATGGAAAATTTTGATTTTCGTTCATATTATAACACCAACGTTGAAACGGATCACAACATCCCAAGAAGTGACCAAAGCAACCGTAACCTCACAGATCCACATGCATCTGAACACCCCTTCTCCGCTCCCTCAGGTACTGATTTGCTACTATATCTGAACGTGTCACATTTTGACAAATGGGGTTTGTAATTAGTTATTGAGATGTAAAAAGTATGAGTCGTATGTAGAATGATGTTTACATTTAGGTAACATTTGGTCAGGCTCTTGATCTTGATCAAATGTGAAAATGGTCAGAAATCTTGAGCCAAAACTGTCAAGATCTTCATTGCTCTTAGTGTGGCATCCTGAAATCGTTAGCTGATAGACGAGTTTTTTTTATGTTGACTTTTCTAAGTGTGATAACAAACAATGGAGAAGGTAATGGTAGTTCGGGTTCGCTGTTTTCTTCTGCTCTATGGGATTATGTTGAGTCGGTACCAACGAGTCCAACTTTTGCTTTGGAGAGCAGTGCTCTTGTGAATAAGGTGTTTGAACAGATGCCGGGTAGCTTAAATAGGGTCAGCAGTACTAAAAATGGTGCTAGGAGGGTAAAGCGATCATCAAGATCGAGCAGTATGGGTATCCTCTATTTTTCAGTTCTTGGAGTGTTGTTTGCTATATTATGTGTATTTCTTTATAACACAATTTTCCTAACTAATTATATGTGTACCTTTATTTTTGATATTTGATATATAAAGTGGTCATAAATTTGAGTACTATTGTAGAGGCTTTCACAAGCAGATTGGTACTGTTTTACTTGAACCCTTTGTCATGACCCAATTTAATCTATGCAATCTCCTTATGCATTACTTAGGTCTTCTTTCATAAAAGCATCTGCGGAGAAATGGGCAGCATGGGTGGCAGATGGTGGTGCTTGATGACTTAATACAAACAAGATATTATTGCATCTTTGAAATTGTAAAGACATATTTTTCTTTGGTGCAGAAAATTTATATTTTTAATGCAAGGAAATAATCTTAAGTTTTTGAATCTACAAAAATGATCTTAAAGAGTTAAAAGATGCATTTTGGCTACAATCTTGAAGATTATGAAACATAGGTAATTAACGGTATAAAAGCAACTACTTTATAAAAGCCTTTATATGAAAATGTGACAATCAACAAAAGGTCTTAACTCTTTAACACTTTCAGTTGCTAACTAAATTTCAAATTCATACAATAATAATATAATAATATTATCTAATACTAATATAGTCTAATAGCTTATGTCTCTGTGAGCTTCATATAAACTTTTTTTTTGGGCTCAGTTGCATCTATTGCAGAGCAAGCTACAATTTCTAAAAGTTAATGTGAAAACTTCTGTAATACTTCTTTCATTTTCCCTATCTGAAAGTTAATGTGAAAACTTGGTATTACGGTTGCGTAAAAGGATAACAATGTAACTTTTACGCGATTGGATTAATAAAAAAGGTTAGTTCAGGTGTTGGAACACCGATCTTATAAAGTTTTATTGGAGTACTTAAGCAAAAAGACCAAATCATCTCGATCTTATTAAGTACTCCAGTAAAGCTTTATATTGATAATTATTTTGTTTAGTTTTTTTTTAGGCAATGAGACACTCTTTGATAACTTATATCATTTGATGACAAATTATATCTACGTCAAAACGGTCTAAAGAGCGGTCTAAGAGATTCAAACAATATGTCACGAATCTTCTTGCCTCTCAAGACCCACACATCAAGGTCGAAAAGTTCCACCTTAGTTGCACTCCTTCTTTACAATTACCCTCCTTCTTTCGCTATAGCAATTTATGTCAACGATAATTATAAGAATGGGCGGGCTTCGAAAACTAGTATATATATATATATATATATATATATATATATATATATATATATATATATATATATATATATATATATATATATATATATATATATATAGGCTCCGGTTCCATTGAGAAGGTTTTTATTTTGAGAAGATTGAGAAATCTTCGTTTGAGCAAATTGATTCATGTTTTTTATTTGATTCACAAGTAAACATTATTTTATGGTGAATCGAATCTATAAATCACAAATTTGATTCACAAATCATTGTTAAAATCGAGTTATGATGATAATTCATTAAATTTGTACAGATGATTCAGTATTCTACATATACCGCAAAATCGAGAGATTTTTAACATTGATTCAATTTCTTTTTAACACATTTTGAATTTTAATCACATTAAAATGAGTTTTACGCTTGAAAAACATGAATAAAAGTTAAAAATCTATCATTTTTGAAAGCATTCTCAATCTTCTCAAAATAAAACTCTTCTCAATCGATCCAGATTCTATATATATATATATGTATATATATATATATATATATATATATATATATATATATATATATATATATATATATATATATATAGATATATATATATATCAGAGTTGTCTATGACTGTGCCAATGCCAAGCGCCTCCAGAAATAAGTTGTACAACAGTAAAGATCAAACACCTGAGATAAAACATGCTAAAAAGTCAACACAAAGGTTGAGTGAATTCATGTGTTTAGTAGTAAAGCAGTTGATCACAAGATTTTAACTTTAAGAAACAGTGGTCTACGTTAGTATACGCCCATAATCGAAAGTAATTGTTATTGCGCTAAGCTCGTGACACGCAATACGTTAACTGTGCATCATAGATATGATGTAAAAGTAATAATGCCCTCCTGGTAGGTAGCTTGTCATTCTATCTAGTATATCTCAAATATAGTGCATCTGGTCGCCACATAGCTAACACAAACGGGGTTGTCAGCCCTAATAGATCTATCCACAATATTCACGTTCACTCACAAATGACTAATGGTTCATGTCTTCATGATAGTGAGGGACTTTTGGGAATGAAAAGGTGTGAGGATACTTATAGAACGATACCAAGGGTGGAAGGTGAGTATTCTATTCATTCCTTTGCCAACTCTCTCTCTCTCTCTTCTTAACTTTTTTTCTAATCTTCTGCAAATTTCTCCTTTCTAATTTCTACATATAATCCAAGTACCCAACTAGTGTTTTAGAGATTTTGATTGGATCTTTGAAGTAATTGTTTTGAATGCTTCATAAACATTTTTTGAGCAAGTGCATACTCGCAGCGGAGTTGGTTCCTAGTCATCAGAGCAGGTTCATGAATCATGATCATTGTCGGAAATGACGAAGACGGTGACATATTTCATGTTCCCTTTGTGAAATTTTTTCATATTTCTTATTTATAGTGAGGTTACGAAAGAATGGAAAATGTGAATTTCCATTTATAAGATAGCATATTTAGGTGTACGTGGATCTGGGTAATAAACTTTAGTTATGAACTTTACAAAACTTAAAACCATTCTGTGAGTATCAAGATGATAAGTGTTCTCAACTTTTTGTGAGGTGGTGGTTGATATCCACTCAAACTTTTTTATTCAATCCAAACAACTAATATAGGAATGAAACATCCATTGTCATTCCACCCTATACTTATACTCATATCCATTGTAATTCATAATAACAAACAAATACCTCTAAAATATTATCAATTCCATGCTAATTAATTTATTCGGATCCCACTGACTTTTCTACCAATGAATAACCTAGCAATGATTTTTCTACCAATGAATAACCTAGCAATCAGTAACACGATCTTTTTATTCATGCCGTGAAAACGTAATGAAAAGGAACAAACTTACACATAAATGATTTCACGGTGAAGTGCAGATCCAATAAACAAGCGACTATCTTTTTTTTCTTCTTTATCTTTATTTTCGACCTAGCTCTTGATACCATGTAGAAATCAAAGAGGGAAAATGAACAATATATTGATCAGATTCAATAAACTATAAAGATTACAAGAAAATAAATAGTGACTAAATCTAAACGAAACCTAGCAACTAACGCGCCAAATCCAACGAGATTGCGAGCTTTTATTATCTAACAACTAAAGCTAGAAAGGTTTATAAGAATTCCATTTTTTTTACTTTATTTTTTGAAAAAGGAAATACATATGCAGCATGATCGACCGAAGAAAATTATATTTTTTTAATTCATAAGTATGAAAAAGAAATACAATAGTACGTATAGAAATGCAATATTACACAAGTTAGTAAAAAGATGAAGGGCACAAACGTGCACAAGATGGATCATGCAGATTCATATTTCACTAATTCACTTTATTGGAATTAAATTGGATCAATATTGATGCACATTCATATTTCACTAATTCACTTTATTGAAATTAAATCAATTTTGATGATTATTATTTAGTCGTAACTAGTGAATAATTTGGTGAGCCGTTTAATCACATATTTCAATTTGGAACATCAATACTTGTGTTCAATCAAGTCATTATTTTCTTGAAACTTTACACATGACCTTTATAATGTTTTACGTTTAATAAACGTGGAAAGTATGTGGTATAAGACATGTTCTTTCACATCTGTTCTTTTATCTTTTCACACCTGTTCTTTTAACTTTGTGTCGCGGCAATAATTAAAATATATATATACCGGTTGCGTAACCAGGACACCACGAGTTGAGAACTTGAGATCAATATAGATTTTATATTTATCACAGATCTAATAAATCAATCTTAGTTATTCATATTTTTATTAAAATTAATAAAAAACCATTTTCACATTTTAAAAAAAAACATAACTTGCAAGGTAAATCTTCAAACTATAAAAAATACACCATCGCGACGATAATTAAATTATCTTTATATAGATATGCACTTTTCTATATATATCTTTTTCAAAAATTCCGTCCAGAAAAGCAACATATGATTTTCAAAAATAACATGTGATTCGATTTTTACAAATCACATATGATTTGCAAAAACTATGTGATTTATAAAAATCGAATCACATGTGATTTTCACAAATCACATATGATTTTTCTGGACCGAAATTTAAAAAAAAAATTGTTAAAAATATAAAGAAGTGCATATTTATACAAAGATTATTTAATTCTCGTCTCTATGGTATGATTCTTTTCTTGTAAGGATTAACGGTTTGAGAGATATTTAATTTTTAAAAAAATTGTGAATTTTTTATTTTTTTTTAATTAGAAAAATGAATTATTATGATTGATTTATTGGATCTATGGTAAATTTGAGATTTAAATTGAACTTTTACCTTGACACCACACTTATTTTGTAAATAATGTGTTATTTAAGATCTTTTTGTCTCATGAAAAATTGCTTTGTTCGCATAGTAAACAAATAAATTTTGTACTCATTGTTTTACACTATGTATACTAGCAGGGTACCCGCACGATGCGGCGGCGGATACCCTGAAATAAAAATTTTCAATAAACCATGCTTTATAATCTAAAACGTTTTATGTGACGATAAATTTGCGGATGCCAAAAGTTTCATGTCGCATATTTCAACTCTTTAGAATATTATAGTAGGGTACCCGAGCGTTGCGATGGCGGGTATCAAGTAATAAAATTTTCGACAAAAAGTGTTTTCAATTTTATGTTTTCTCTCACAATAACTTTACCAATAGCGAAAACATAATGAGTTTGAGTAACTTTAAAAAAAGTGATGGATAATATCAAACTAATTCATATAAAAACAATTGAAAGTGGCGTGATTTTTCGTTGCTGTAGTCAATAATGTTATGGGGTTATAGTCAAAATAGTTGATAGTGGCCCGTAGTAACAAGTAAGAAGAAACATTTTTTTTTATGAAATATATATATATTTTTGAACATGTTTGTATCATTAATATTGTTTATTACATTTGTCCCATATAGATAAAAGATATAAATAAAAAAGTACTTATAATGTATACATCTTGTAAAGTATATATTTATGAAAAAATGTTTGAATCATTAATATTGTTTATAACACTTGTCCCACATAGATAAAAGATATAAATGAAAGAATGCTTATAATGTAAAGAAAACTTACATGTTTAAGCAATTATTTAGAGTTATCCATGAAAAGTATAATAATTAATATACTAATATATTAATCATTGAATTAGCACTTAGCACTTTGCACATTTGCATCATTAAAATTAAAAAAATTGTCCCGATTTTTACAAAAAACTGTTTTTTACTTTTGTGGTTAATTTTATTTAAAATAATTCAAAATTTATTTATATTGGTTCTCGAAACACTCTTACGATATAATAATAGTTCTGGAACTTTGTAGTTTTGCATGCATTTTAAAATCATATTTATTTATATGTGCATTTTTGCATTAAAACTAAACTAATTCAAAAAGAAATAATAAATGAAGCATTAAAATGTTTTGGAAGATAAATTAGTAAAAGCTATTTATTGTGTACATTATGCATTAAAATTTGTAATGCTTAAAAAACACATTAATGACATATTAAAAAAATTTAGGAGAGATGGTCATCCCTTCATTATAAGTAGTATAGATAAGACATTAAACCTTAAAAATTGAGTTTAAATGGGTAAACCTTTTGGTTACATTTTTTTTTTTATTTTGGTACAGCAGTTCAGTTTGGACAGGTTTGTTGTTACAACTGCACATTAGTAGAAAAGTGTGTTGTTCACATAGTAAACAAATGGTTTTTTGTCGCTACGGTGTGTATCTAAAACATCAAAATTGATTTCTTTAAAGTTTGAGCTTAAACGGATGAACCTTTTTATCACAATTTTCATTTCGGAACAAAGGTACTTTCTGGACAAATTATCTTTTTTCATGCACTTATTTTCTTGAAATTTGTGGAAAACTAGAAGGGGTGGTTGAACAGTTTACCGCTTTTTGATTTAGTTTTCAAAGTTTACTTGTGAAAAACTTAGATTGAGTCCTTTGTGAAATCGAGCCACAACAATATGAATCTTATTTAACAAGACTATAATAAATACACTACAACAATGGAAAGTAAGTAATGAAAGTAAGAGTAAGAGATGGAAAGATGAGACCAAGACAAGAGATTTATAGTGGTTCGGTCACGAAGCTCTTCTTCGCCCTACTCCACTCCTCGAGTACCCAACTCGAGAGTTCTAAGAACCATGTCAACAAACTCCCTTGAGGCACAGAAAAACGTACAACGTCACTTATCACAATTTCTGACACTAAGCTAAATGTCGAGTACTAATCTAGCTAGTACTAATCTCACTCACGATCTACCCGATCCTTGCTAATCACACGAACTACTAGATCACCACGATCTAGGCTTGATCAACACACTAACTCACAAACAACAAGAGATCTCCAAGATCTCGAAAAGATCACAATGATCCACACAAGTTGTCTAAACAAGACTCAAGACTACTTGATGTATATCAAGATACAACAAGTGTGTGTAAAAAATGATACAAGTGCACACTACTATGACTACATTACTAAATATCTTCTTGATACAATGTGTTCTTCTCTTGCACTAGGAGAGGAATGAATGTGATCACTTGGTTGAAAGAATGGATCACTCTAAAACAAAAGAAAACTATCTAAATGATCAAAGGAGAGTGTGTGTGTTAGGAGACTTAAACTCAGAAATTTTTGTGTGAAAAAGGATGAGAAAAATCTGTGAAATGGGCTGGTATTTATAGGGACAAAACATTTTTCCGTTACAGTGGACGGTACCACTAAATTTAGTGGTACCGTCTCAGTAAAAAACGCTCCTAATTTTGTCTTTAGTGGTGAAAGTTTATTTGGAGAAGTTAGGAGCTGTTTTGGGAGGAAAAATAGCTGTTGGGATGTTTTAAACTTATTTTTCCATTAAAACATTTTTTAATATTCAAAAAGAATTTGTAAAATGTATTTTTAAAAAAATGTTTTGTCACATTAAAAATCTGAAGTTTGAAACACAAATTCACTTCTTTGATCACTTGTCAAATTATAATTTTTTTTCTTACCTAGAGTGATGTATGTAGAAACGGAATATTTCGATTAAAAACTTGTTTACGTTAATTTTAACGTAACGTGTTTTTACATTTTGTTATCATCAAAACGTAGAGATATCGAAAGATAGCAATAACGTTTTTAGATATTATTTGCATCAACAATCTTCCCCTTTTTGATGATGACAAAATATAAACTCATTTTAGGTGAAAATTAATTTTAATAAGTTTTTAATTTGAGTTATCCTACTTCTCCCCTTTTTGTCAAAGCAAAAAGATTGTCGAATCGACACTAAGGCTCCCCTTTGATGTATACTCCCCCTCTCTTGGAAGGCACCAAGGAATCGAGCAATGGTTGTTGCTACAAAACAAAGTTAGATGACACAAGAACAATATCTAACATGTAGCAATTTTGACAAATATCCAACCATATATAAAGAGGCTAAGTAGCCAAAAAATAAATCAAACCATGAAATAAAGAAAGACATTAATTAATTAATTAAACAAGATACACACGCAATGTGTGAGAACAAGACAACAAAAATAAAACTACAAGAAGCACATAATAAACTTTAATGACTTGAGAAGCCCTAAGATTTGCTTCAATAGCAAAAGGGATCCTAAATGTTTATTCTTAAAAACTAAACATAAGAATGTTTAGTTGGTTGGTGGAGGAGGTGGTGTGATGGGCCCTTGTGGTGGTGTCAAGAGATGTTCTAGGTAAGAGAACAAAAAGTTCAAGTCATCCTTAAGGTTGAAGATGAGGTTTCTATTGTGATGAAAACATGGAAAACTTTGACCATGTGGTTCAAGTGTGTTAATACAAATAAACCATAACAACGTTTATTTATATCTTACGATATTCTAATGTTTTGTCGATAACAAAAGAAAAATCATTTTAATGAAATAAATAAAATACGTAAAAGCTTTGAGCCAATAGTTTACTAACACACTTTTACTAAACATATTAAAACCATCAAAACATGTTTAGTAAATAAGTTATATAAAACCAAAGACATTTTTATAAAACACTAACAAGTAATATTGTTTACATCTTATAGAAATGTACATGTATAACAACTAGCATTTACATTTTATAGAAATGTATATGTACTTTGTATATGTTGCAATGGGTAAGTAAATGGGTAAAGACCAAAGTTCATAACCTATGTCCCATGACCCATGACCCATGATCCATTGACTAGATACAATAAATGTTGTTGGGTGAAAACCAAAGTCCATAACCCATACCCATAGAGCATGATCCGTAACCCATGACCCATTGCATGACATCATGCATGAAGTCATGTTGGATATTATCTATGATCCATGACCCAAAGTTCATGACCCATGACCCAAGATCCATAACCCAATGACTAGGTACATTGCATCTTGTTGGGTATTCATAATCCAATACCCATAACCCATAACCCAAGTAGCCGGATCCCAGGTTTTGCACTAGCCGAATCCTTCTGGTGAGGGATCCGCAGAAACCGTGGGACAGTAGACACGTTTTGTCTATAAATAGTGAGTCATTTCTCTCTTGCTCACCACCACTCTTAGATATACTTTCTCCCAGTATTCTAACATTACTAATTACATATCCAAAGGATCATTCTATGCAGTTTTATTTTTGTGTGATTCTCTAGGTTCCTCTTAAAGGTGAGATCACCACCTCTTGAAGACGTGCAAGCTCAAGGTCATGAGTTTCTAAGCTTCGTCATCATCAAAACCAATGAAGTGCATCTTGTTGTTATTTCTTTCCTCCCTCCATAGAAGTGTCGTGTTGAAGGCATTAGTGAAAGGTGCCGAAGTATCGTGTTGAAGGCATTAATGAATGGTGCCAAAGGTGTACATTCGTATAGCGCATCGATGTACAAGTTAAGTAGGTTGGGTTAGAGGATGTTGATATCCTCTCTAGTGTTGCAACAAGGAGTGTGTCTCCTTTGGGTAGTTGTGTTGTGGTGTAGTGTTGGGTAGTAGTTACTCCTTTGTAATGGAACTCGGTATCTAGCCTTGTATCAGATAAAGTGTAGGCGACGTTGTGATAGGTTTGGTTCTACCTCTTGGAAGAACTCGGTGTCTAGCCTTGTACCGGATAAAGAGTAGGCGACGTTGTGAAGGCTTCTCTGCCACATTAAGGAGCTTGTGTTGTGTAGTGCTTACAAACTCTCGAGTGGGGTACTCGGGGAGTCGAGTAGGGCAATGAAGGTGTCCTTGTAGCCAAACCACTATAAATACTTGTGTCATGGTTTTGTGTTCCTTTATGATAACGCTACACGCGTCGTTCGGGGTCAAGGAAACTTCCTTTTCTTCGAGCAAGTTTTATAACACCCTAGGCAGTGAACCTAATCGTTGTAGTGTAGTAATTAGGGTAAGCCACGGGTATTGATATCGTTCTCTGGGGGAATAGGAATGCTAGTAAGAAGTTACTACGCTAAGGTTAAGGTTGAGGAAGATTATTTTTTGTATTTTTATATTTTATGAAATGGAAAGGTACGAATCTCGGGTATTGGATTGGGGGGGTTGGTATTTCTACCGATTACTCTACTATTATCTAATTATCTAAACTAAGGTTGTGGGAGTCTATGTCTAATTAATGTGTGCTCGTATGATAGTTTAAAGATGTGTTTACTTAGGTTGTACTACTCCTTAATTATCTCCTATTGATGGTTGAGTTGTCACGTCCTTATTCTTAGTTGCGTTGTGGGTCTAAAGTTGTAGGGTATGCGTTTCTCCCTAACTCTTTGAACTTACCAAAGGGTCTCGTCTACAAAACCCACTAGGGATAATAAACTCTTACTCTAAGGCACTCTTTGGATGGTTTAGCTTACAACTACTCAGGTAATTATATTCTAAGGTTCACAAAGATGAATCAAGCATTAAGTACACAATGAATGACCTATCGCATTACTAGATCATTAATCAACTAAGATAAGTAACAACCAATCAATATTCAATAATTAAGTTTCATACTTCCTAAGCAAACACACAAATAAATTAGCCGGACATGGAGAACATGCAAGCATACACACAAATAATCAAAGACATAATTGAATTAATGAAGTAAATACTTATCTTGATGTAAGATAGGGTTTAAAACCCTAAAATACTGTACAAGACACCTTAGGTTCGGTTTTAGGTTTTCACTCCAAAAGACTCTCTCTAAAACTGAAAAATTCGGATTCTATATATAAGATTACATATGTGACGGCGTCACCTTATGTTTCGTGACGCCGTCGTGTCGCCGTCATTAGGGTTTCGTCTTGGCCACGTTAACCTTGCGACGGCGTCACCTTATGTCCGTGACGCCGTCCTCTTCAGCTTCTGACGTCGTCTGGATTGCATCTAGGCCGTTTGAGTAGCGACGGCCTACTCTTTTACAACTGGACGTCGTCACTTGAAAATACGAGTTTTGGGTTCTGAACCGTCACAAAAATCCTCGGACGGCGTCGCAATAAGCACCTGACGCCGTCGCCTTCTATTTTCATCAGCTGTGAGTGTCTCGATTTTGACTTTGGCCATTTTCTTCATATATTCGCGCCTTTTCGTCCAAATAAGTGCCATTCCAGCATTTTGCCTTCAAGAGACCCAAAAAGTGAAAAGGAACGATATTAAGCAATAACGGATACAAAAGTGATCAAATAAGGACTTAAACGACCCCTCAAAATGGTACCTTTTAAAACCTTATCAAATATCCCTACACTTGTTATTTGCTTGTCCTCAAGCAAATGTTCTTTTAACCAATTAATTTATAAGTTAGGGGTCATGAAGCATTAATTCAAAACGGTCCACAACACATATAAGCCCCGCAAAAGTCATAACAAGCACGGAAATTACATACTAGCACCTCACATGGGGTGTTTGGATACTCACATCTCTCTCGGGTGTATATATGAAATATAACAAAATAGGAAATGGAAGATAAACACTCATTAACCGGTCCTAGTACATAGATTACCATAGGCTTGAGAATAGATCAAACCTCCATCGCTTTGGCGTAAGCACCTAGGAAAGACTATCAAAGAGGTCTTTAAAAGGGTTGTAATGTTAGGCTTACGGTAGGGAAACAAAGGGTTTGGTGGGATAGGCTATTTAGTGGTGGCAAGTCAAAAATCTCTATGTTAAATGCATACGAAGAATGGCGTTGCTAAGCCAAGACTCGACACTCTAAACTCTAGATAACTGAAATAAATAAACATAAATTCAAAGATAGATGTAGGATGGTAGCCCGTATTTTTACACTCTATATTTTTTTTTCTCTTTTTCTATTTTTTTCGATTTTTTTTTATACACTTTTACTCTACCATCTTCTACGATAACATCAAAATACTAGGGATTTATAGGCATATCCCTACATTTGAGTTTTTATTACTCTAACACTAATTTGACCCGATTTGAAAAGATCAAAACACTTGGGGTACATTATTATGCAAACAAAGGGAATTTGAATAACGTTCCCTTCCCGTCATTTCATAAACTTTAACTTTTCCCATGAATCCCAATCGTCCCAAAACTGTATACAAAGGATATGACTCGACTTAGCAACTTATGCAAGCAACTAGATAATTGAACTAAGGGTTTAGGGTGATAACAAACATTTGCACTAAAAGTGAGTGCATAAGGGGTAGGCTAAGGCGATTTGGGTGTATATTTGGGGGTGGGGTGTAAACAATGCTCTTCATTGATATTCCGGAAAAACCGAAACATCACGAGAACCGCGAAAAGGATAGGCTCTGAGGGGTTAACTAGGGGTATCGTGTACTAAAGATGAGTACAACGCAAAAGGTGTGGGGGAATTACTCAACCGATATGGAAGAAGTAATTATATTACGGGTATCAAACAAGGGTTATCCTAATGCCTCTTATCATTTAGTTATTCCTAACTACACAAGTGTAGCCTCACTTGCGATCTCGGAATGCATCACAAAACAAGTTCTAGAATCTAATATACTACCGGTTCACACTCTAAGCATTGAAGATGAATGCTTTAATTCCTACTAATCTAAGGGCGATCCTCACATTTTGGTGGAATTTGGGTGGTAAAGGGTTTTTTGTGCTAGTCATGCAACTTCCTATCCATGAGACGCTTTTGTTAAGACTAATGGCCCACTCCTATATGTCATAAAAAATTTTAAATTTGGTGCCAAAATTACCCTAACCGACATTTCCTCATGGTTTATTACACAATCACAATTGGACAAAGCAAATAGTCAAGGATAAGCATAGTTTCAAAGTTCCCGTTTTATTTTCCCTCCCTACACTTAAACTGAACATTGTCCCCAATGTTCCCCGAAAGTATCAAAGTTATGATAATGGAAGGTAATTAAAAACGAAAGAAACTAATACTCCCCTGATTAGCTTGGTAGGATCCGTGTAAAGTGGTGGTTAAATCCTTTTCAAGAAGAATTATTGCGTGAAAAGCTCCTTCCAATCTTATGTAACTTCTTCTTGACAAACTAAACCTGCACACTTGAAGAAAACAAACGAAACCTTCGCGTAAAATCGGCGGTAATAATATATATAAGACTCGATTTAAACTAGGATATAATGCTTGTGGAATGGATGTTTACAGAATTTCTAAGAAAATTAAGACCTGGAAAATTCCAAAAAATTATAAGTAGCTCAGAAAACGAGAAAAAAGTAATCTGATGTTTTTACTCCTTCCTGACGCCGTCAGGTTGCAATCCTGACGCCGTCAGGTTATCCTGACCAAAACTAGTCTGCGATTTTCTGGAAAAAATTCTGAAAAATTTACATCTTTAGAATCTGGAAAAAATTCTGCAAAACATCCATTATGACTCGATACAAGCATTTGACTCGAACAAACAAACATAAATATCTTTTAGTTAATTGTTATTCTCATGTTTACGTTTCTTTTGAAAACGTGTGTAATCCTCCCTACACTTATCCTTTATGTAAAATACCTTTATATGCAATTAAGACGAGGTTAAAAACAAAATAAAGCATTTTTACAAATTTAAACATGAGGATAAACAATTAATAAAAGATATATGACACTAACAAGCAAACAATAAAGCATGGGTTGCCTCCCACGGAGCGCTTTTCTTTATTAAAGAGTCTTGTAGCTAGACTCATAGTTGTGCTTCTATGTTTCCTCACCTATCCTCTCGTGCTCATACTTAAGCCATTCCAACGCTCTTTCATTCTTTTTGTAATCATCTCCTAATTCAAGGCATTTTTTGTAATACCGCTAGTTTTCTCATATGGGTACCTAAGCCCACTCTGCTTATCCCTTTCACTAAGCAATGGAATAGGGGTCATTCTATTACAAACCTCGATGTCCTTATGTTTAAACCTAGGATGAGCGCGTGGCATTTGGTAGATGAAATCTTCAACTTCATCAGAGAATGTAATTAGACCATCAATCATCCGTTCATTCAACCTAGTCAATTTTTTGAAAGGTTTTCCAAAAATTACTTGAGTGAGGTCCTTATCTATAAATTCTCCTAAGTCTTCTAAGACCATGAACTCTACCAAATAAGCAAAACTTCCGACAAACACGTGCAAATAAATGACTGCTTCAACAACATTGTTCCCTTGATAAGTTAACTCATTGACCTTGATTTTGTTGTATAGGTCCCTTGAGATTAAGTTTAAAGGTAAGAATGAATTCAAATAAGCATCGATCCCTTCTAGTCCTATTTTGCAAGGGAATTGCATGTTAAAGGGGCCATCTTTCTCAATCCTACACCTAGGGTCAAAACATTGGGAGGGGTCTTCCTTAATGACCTCTCCGCTATCAAGTGCCTCACCATAATCAAATTCCTCATCAGAATCAGAGTAATAGAAAGGACTTTGTTGTTGCCAATTTATCTCATTATGCCCTAGGTGATTACCAAAATGGTGAGTGGGTGAAGGGTTTTGTGGGATTGCATTCTCAATCTCGGGATTGGGAACGGGTAGAGTGAAGAATCTTCGATGGAAGATACGGATCATGGTGAGTGATGGTTTTTACGAACGAGGGTCACGAAGAAGGGGGATAGACTAATAGAAAGCTAAAAATGAGAAAAATTTACTTGATAGGAATCAAGCAAAGAACCTAAACGAGGTGGACTACTAACTAGCTATTCTATTCCCCGGCAGCGGCGCCAAAAACTTGATAACGCTACACGCGTCGTTCGGGGTCAAGGAAACTTCCTTTTCTTCGAACAAACACCCTAGGCAGTGAACCTAATCGTTGTAGTGTAGTAATTAGGGTAAGCCACGGGTATTGATATCGTTCTCTAGGGGAATAGGAATGCTAGTAAGAAGTTACTACGCTAAGGTTAAGGTTGAGGAAGATTATTTTTTGTATTTTTATATTTTATGAAATGGAAAGGTACGAATCTCGGGTATTGGATTGGGGGGGTTGGTATTTCTACCGATTACTCTACTATTATCTAATTATCTAAACTAAGGTTGTGGGAGTCTATGTCTAATTAATGTGTGCTCGTATGATAGTTTAAAGATGTGTTTACTTAGGTTGTACTACTCCTTAATTATCTCCTATTGATGGTTGAGTTGTCACGTCCTTATTCTTAGTTGCGTTGTGGGTCTAAAGTTGTAGGGTATGCGTTTCTCCCTAACTCTTTGAACTTACCAAAGGGTCTCGTCTACAAAACCCACTAGGGATAATAAACTCTTACTCTAAGGCACTCTTTGGATGGTTTAGCTTACAACTACTCAGGTAATTATATTCTAAGGTTCACAAAGATGAATCAAGCATTAAGTACACAATGAATGACCTATCGCATTACTAGATCATTAATCAACTAAGATAAGTAACAACCAATCAATATTCAATAATTAAGTTTCATACTTCCTAAGCAAACACACAAATAAATTAGCCGGACATGGAGAACATGCAAGCATATACACAAATAATCAAAGACATAATTGAATTAATGAAGTAAATACTTATCTTGATGTAAGATAGGGTTTAAAACCCTAAAATACTGTACAAGACACCTTAGGTTCGGTTTTAGGTTTTCACTCCAAAAGACTCTCTCTAAAACTGAAAAATTCGGATTCTATATATAAGATTACATATGCGACGGCGTCACCTTATGTTTCGTGACGCCGTCGTGTCGCCATCATTAGGGTTTCGTCTTGGCCACGTTAACCTTGCGACGGCGTCACCTTATGTCCGTGACGCCGTCCTCTTCAGCTTCTGACGTCGTCTGGATTGCATCTAGGCCGTTTGAGTAGCGACGGCCTACTCTTTTACAACTGGACGTCGTCACTTGAAAATACGAGTTTTGGGTTCTGAACCGTCACAAAAATCCTCGGACGGCGTCGCAATAAGCACCTGACGCCGTCGCCTTCTATTTTCATCAGCTGTGAGTGTCTCGATTTTGACTTTGGCCATTTTCTTCATATATTCGCGCCTTTTCGTCCAAATAAGTGCCATTCCAGCATTTTGCCTTCAAGAGACCTAAAAAGTGAAAAGGAACGATATTAAGCAATAACGGATACAAAAGTGATCAAATAAGGACTTAAACGACCCCTCAAAATGGTACCTTTTAAAACCTTATCACTTTACTCTTTATCTTTTTCATTACTTACTTATATGCTTATCTATCAATATCCAACATACATACCGAATAGATTGACATAATTCGATCTGAATACTTTAAAACGAAGTTTTAATCGGTAAAACTATTCAACCCCCCTCTAGTTTTCACAATTGGCATCAGAGCTTCGTTACCAAGTTTCTTAGAGTATTTTGTACTTTAACAACTTGATACGATCCGTGTATATTTAAAACTACAAAGAAGGAAATTTCTTAAAACAATAAATTCATGTTTTGGAAATTTTTATATTTTAACAAATGTTGGATAGTGATAGATTATTCTAACATTTTCTTTTGAGAAATATTCATACTAGGATTCTTTCAATGACTTAGTTCTATTGTAAGAAAAATGAAGTCAACATCCAAGGAAGAACTAAAGAGTAATCACAACTTACTTTCACAAAGTACAATTGATTACTTTAAAAGCTCATGAAGTATTTCGTGTCTATGGTTTCTAAAAACCATAAAATAGAGCAAAGATATGTTCTCTTACCTACAACTAGTTGATATATAAATGTAGTAATCACATATGGATAAAATGATGATATATGCCTTTCTTTCATAATAAACATCTTTAGAAAAATCTTGCATATATTTAACACTATGTGTATGAATATATTAATTAAGCATTTAACATTAAAGTCGCAAGTTTCAAAAATCTATCTTCACTACTTTCCATCTTAACACATCATCGAGAATAGTATTCCTTTTTCTTCACTACTTTCCATCTTAACACATCATCGAGAATGGCATTCCTCTTTGATAGTTAAAGTCTTGATCCACCATCATTCGATAAACAATTTTCTTCTCTTTCAAAACATCTTAACTAAACGTATATTCAAATAGGAATATAACCAAAATCTCATTCTACAAGTTCTTCTCAAAAATAAGTTATTGTATAACTTACTACAAGTGAAAGAATAATCCAAAACACTCAAATATTTGTCTGCGGCCCTGGATCCCTCAAGTTGTACTAGCCGAATCCCTCAAACAAGAGATCCGGGGGAACTGTGTAAACAGACAAAAAAGGAAACTCGTTCTTAAAACCTAAAAAACTTCATTTTCCCTCTTCCTAAAACCTAGAATGACCAAATCTCAGTTCATATCATTCTAGGGCTTCATACTCTCAGGCATCTCAATCCTAAACATCATTGTAACTTTGTAAGTAATTACACTCATATTTTCTATTTATCATCATCTCCATCCTAGAGTTTATGGGTTTAAACTTTTCAATTAATTTCAATTTTTCATATCATCAATTGTCCAATTGTTTATTGAAAAATTATTTTCCATATAAAAAGGTTCTACACAATCAAGGATTTGCAAAACGACATTGTTAATACAAAGCAAAGTCATAAACACATCTTGACAAATTTTACCTAATTGGAATATTATTTTCTAGGATCAAACATGCCTAAATCTACTCAACAAGACCATCATGACACCGTTCACTACATTCCTATATATTATCGCAAAGAAGGGTTGTCAAAAAGTGATCGCAAAACCTTCAAAATGCTCCAAAAACGACTTATTCACGAAGGTCGTGTAATTAAGGAATGTTTCCTTGAAAAAACCGACATTCCTCAAGTATTTTCCGCAATTAAATTTGATTGTCTCCTAAAAATTGATGAACAAATTTGCCCGGTCTTCATCTTTGAATTTTACAAGAGTGTTAGGATTATCCGAAACAATGATAAAAGTATTTCAATCGCTTTTGTCATAAACAACCAAAGCATCACCTTACCTCTCAACACATTCACACAAATACTTTGCATACAATGTGAAGGAATTTGTATTTTTTCCAAAGATTGGTCAATTGCTACCCAATCCTTAACACTATACTCTAAACCTATCTATCACACTCCACTTGACGACCCCATTGTTGTTCGAGACACCATCTTCAAAAAGAGGGCCGACTAATCTAGTTATAACCGCAACACAAAACTCATTCATCATGATCCCTATCAAATGGAATTCTTTGAGATGATTCCCATTTACAAAAAGTAGGAAGAAATTCTTAGAGAAAATGTCATTTTCTTGGTCGAAAACAAAGACCATCCCAATGCTTGTCTTGTCCAAATGATCTATTGTCTCATCCACCAAAAACCTTTCAATCTCGCCTATTACAATGCCAAAAGAATGGTAGGTGTGTTCAAAACCAACAAAATGGTTCAACCTTATGGTATGCTCCTAACACGTCTCCGTGAGTATGTTAGTAGAATGCAACCCACTCCTATTACCGAGGATCACTTTCTCGCCAACCATGTTATAGTACCTCTCACCAAACAATCCTCCAAATGATTCATGATCAATGGGAAAAGGCCTCGTCCTCTCTCGGACTCTTCGGATGAAGATGAAGATGTAGATGTTGAAGTCGACCCCGTTTCTAATTATCAACTCGATGCCATGACTTACTTTGAAAAACTTCCTACTATTCCAAAAGAATACGAAGAATTCAAGCAAACAAAAGGGATGTTCAAGTGTCTAACTCATTTCCTCATGAACTCGGGAAAGAAGAAGAAGTGAAGAGATTGAAAAAAGAAACATTGTACCCCATGACTTTATTTTATGGCTATTTTGGATATTTTATCATTTTCAAAATAATGTATGCTCATAAATCTGTGCAAAACTTACTTGTTTGTTCTCATTTTAATATATGGTCATTATCTTGTTTATTCATCATAGGTTGTTTCTATATGCTATGCTTACTATGTTTCTACCTGTATACATGTATGCTTACTGTGGAAATCATTAGTTTCAGAATTCGATACCTAGAACCAAATATTGCATACTCACTGTTAAGAAGTTTGTCCTAGATGTCGGATCCTCGGTTTATAACTAGCCGGTTCCCTCAAGTGAAGGATCCGTGGGATCTGGGAAAACAGGAAGTGACTCCTTTACTTTCACACATCAATCCAACCCTCCAGACCTTATTGAACTAGTTGAACATGCTTCATTAGGATCACTTAAACTGTCCTTAGGCCCAGTTGATCTCACACTCACTCATGAATAACTTAGGACCACATTCAAGATATTTTTGATTTATCATTAATTCAAAACTCACCATCTTTCCGCTCCAATGTGCACACATTGTTCCTCTTATCTCAAAACACCTAGTTTGACATTTCCCTCAATTTTAGCAAATTGATTCTAGTCATCTTGATCTTAAAATGGTCTAAAAAACTAGTTTTTCATTTCTTGTAATTTTTAAGGAATTTTATAAATTATCCTTAGATCACCATCTGGTCTCTAGGATCATTTGACACCCTTAAATTCTTAGTGTCATCCTTGATTACCCATTGATGTTCATGAAAACTCTATTTCTTTCCATAAAAGACATCATTAGCTATCCTCACTCATTATGCTTGATCATTTAAGTCTCATATCATTTAAGACACCTGAGGAGACTAAAATCACTCAAGATATATAGGTACTAGACATTACTAGAACCTCATCAATCCATTTCTTGGCTCCTGAGAGCCGGATCCCTATGTTTAGCGTAGCCGGATCCATCAAGTGAGGGATCCGTGAGAACCGTCTGCTCAGACTAATCAAGCCTACTTGATAAAATCATTTCAAACCATCTTTTAATCTAAACGCTCCACATTATCTTAAATGACTCCTTAGATCTGTACAACTCTATAGTTGACTCTTGTGGATGCAAATCATTGCAATTTGAAAGATTTTAGTTTTTCAAGCTTTAATTCACTTGCCAAAACTCTTTCTTTATAAACCACTTGTGTTAGAACTTCCAAATCATCATTCACACACTCATTCTCAGTAGCCAAAGTCTTCACCATGAAGAAAGCTCCTAGTGGTAACTCATTAACTAAAGGACCTCCCAAGAAAATTGCTCGGGTTGTTCATGAAATCTCCTCAATCGAATCATCACCCATCAAAGCCTCAAACACTAGAACTCCCTCGCAACCAACTCTACCAATCAAACCAACTCCCAAAAGGATTGTTCCCACAAGACAACCCTTGCCAAACACTACCATTCCTCCTAAACCAAACACCCCTACCTCCACTAAACCATCACCTCTAGTACCTAGACCTATCTCTTTCACCACCCCACTTTCATTCCCAAGCCTTTACAACTTGTAGGACTTACCATGTAGGCCTTCTCACCCACCACCATTGCCAAAATTTTCCTCAATTGAGAAAATGGTGCCACAACAACCTTCTCACCAAAACTTTGGTGTTGAAACCACACTAGCACCCGTATCCTATTCTCCTTCACCCTAAAATGGCCCATTTTGGATTATGAGGAATCACCAAACTCAACAACCAGACCATATGGAAGTAGACACTTCCTTACCTCCACCATCAACACATATTCCACCACCCTCATCCATATTTGAATCACCTCTGACTTCATCAAGCTTGCCTCCACAAATCCCTTCATCATTTGTGGAACCTCCACCTCCTTCATCAAACCTTCCACCGCAAACTGCTCTATTCTTACCACCACCATTTCCTAGCCATAACAATGATTGCTTTCATTGTCAACATGTCGAAGGACTAGTCCATGAAGTACGTGACGAATTACGTTTCATGTTCTATCACCTTCTTGAACGATTTGATGAAGTCAACAAATTTAATCGTCCCTAAAACTTAGGAATGCAAGCACAAGTAGTGTTTTCTCTAGTCTTAGGCACAACTTAGAAATTGTTAGGAAATTTACTATATGTTTGTATTATTTTCTTAGTTTTAGAGATATGTGTATCATTTCACTTGTTTTATTGAATGAAACTACATGTTGAATGCAATATAATTATGTGAATATGTTTGGTGCAACAATACATAACTCATTTGGACGTTTACGTCACTATTTTTTATCTACATTGCTACCAATAGAATGCAAGTACACGGTTCCCAGAATTTAGCCTAGACGGATCCCTCAGAGGAAGGATCCGCCAGAACCGTCCAACAGAAGCAAATCTTTTAACAAATTTAAAGCTCATTTGCATGAAACAATGCACCATATACTTGTTTTCTAACCTTTGTTTTGTAGATTTTTAAAATACACATGAAGACTTCGACACCCCCAACAAGGGGGAGCTTTTCGTCAAAGCAAAGCATTACAAAAACACTTGCAATACATTCACTTAGGTTTTCCAAATTACTTGACGCCCTCATCAAAAGGGAGCACTCGTCAAAGGAGAGCATTTCGTCAACGACGAAACCATTGCAAAATACTTGCAATACACACGTTTTAGTTACTTGACACCCCTAACTAGGGCTGAGCATGGAAGGTTCGGACCGACAAAAACCAAACCGACCCGACAACCCTTCGGTTCGTTTCGGTTTTTTACAATTTTCGGTTTCGGTTCGGTTCGGTCCGACCCAAAACCGATAAAAACATGCACAAACACACGTAAACCGGACCGAACCGATGGACCCGACACTAAACCGAACCGAACCGACCATATTCAGTTCGGTTTAGGTTTTTTATGGTTTTCGGTTTTCGGTTTTGTCGGTTCGGGTCGGTTTGGTTCGGTTTTGGACCGACGCTCAGCCCTACCCCTAACAAAGGAAGCATCCGTCAAGGGGGAGCTAAGACAAGAATCTTCTTCTTACCTTACTACTTTTCTCTACTTTTCTTTCCCTAACTCTTTCTTATTTTCTTACTTTTCACTAGTTTGTCTCAAAATGTTTTTCACAATGTGTTAGTTTCTTTTCGACGCTCTTTTTGTTTCGACAAAAAGGGGAGAAGAGAGTAAAAACTCCAATTCAAATTTTTACGAATTTTATTTTCTTCTTAAAATAATCTTATGTTTTGTCATCAACAAAAAGGGGGAGATTGTTAATACAAATAAACCATAAAAATGTTTATTTATATCTTACGATCTTCTAATGTTTTGTCGATAAAAAACGTAAAATCATTTTAATGAAATAAATAAAATACGTAAAAGGTTTGAGCTAATATTTTACTAACACACTTTTACTAAACATATTAAAACCATCAAAACATATATGTTTAGTAAATAAGTTATATAAAATCAAAGATATTTTTATAAAACACTAACAAGTAATATTTTTTACATCTTATAGAAATGTACATGTATAACAACTAGTGTTTACATTTTATAAAAATGTATATGTACTTTGTATATGTTGTAATGGGTAAGTAAATGAGTAAAAACCAAAGTCCATAATCTATGAACCATGACCCATGACCCATGATCCAATGACTAGGTACAAAGAATGTTGTTGGGTAAAAACCAAAGTCCATAACCCATACCCATGGAGCATGATCTATAACCCATGACCCATTGCATGCCATCATGCATGAAGTCATGTGGGATATATCCATGATTCATGATTCAAATTCCATGACCCATGACCCAAGATCCATAACCCAATGACTAGGTACATTGCATCTTGTTGGGTATTCATAATCCAATACCCATAACCCATGGTCCATAACCAATAACCAATAGCCCGGTTTGTTACCCGAAATTCAGACTAAACTGACCCAGTAGCCGGATCCCAGGTTTTTCACTAGCCGGATCCTTCTGGTGAGGGATCTGCAGGGAACGTGGGACAGTAGACACGTTTTGTCTATAAATAGTGAGCTATTTCTCTCTTGCTCACCACCACTCTTAGATATACTTTCTCCATGTATTCTAACATCACTAACCACAGATCCAAAGGATCATATATGTAGTTTTATGTTTGTGTGATTCTCTAGGTTCCTCTTAAAGGCGAGATCACCACCTCTTGAAGACGTGCAAGCTTAAGGTCATGAGTTGCTACGCTTCGTCATCAACAAGACCACTGAAGTGCATCTTGTTGATGGTTCTTTCCTCCCTCCATAGAAGTGTCGTGTTGAAGGCATTAGTGAAAGGTGCCGAAGTGTTGTGTTGAAGATATTAGTGAATGGTGCCAAATGTGTACATTCGATATGGTGCATCGATGGACAAGTTATGTAGGTTGGGTTAGAGGATGTTGATATCCTCTCTAGTGTTGTAACAAGGATTGTGTCTCCCTTAGGTAGTTGTGTCGTGGTGTAGTGTTGGGTAGTAGTTCCTCATTTGTAATGGAACTCGGTATCTAGCCTTGTACCAAATAAAGTGTAGGCGACGTTGCGATAGGTTTGGTTCTACCTCTTGGAAGAAATCGGTGTCTAGCCTTGTACTGGATAAAGAGTAGGCGACGTTGTGAAGGCTTCTCCGCCACATTAAGGAGCTTGTGTTGTGTAGTGCTTACAAACTCTTGAGTGGGGTACTCGAGGAGAGTAGGGCAAGGAAGGTGTCCTTGTAGCTGAACCACTATAAATACTTGTGTCATGGTTTTGTGTTCCTTTACTCTTTATCTTTGCATAACTTACTTATATGCTTATCGATAAATATCCAACACACATACCGAATAGATTGACATAAGTCGATATGAATACTTTAAAACGAAGTTTTAATCGGTAAAACTATCCAACCCCCCCTCCAGTTTTCCACAAAGTGGGTAAAGGATGGGGTAACCCATGAGTGGTTGTGGTGATGGAGAGAGGGAGGATGATGTTGTGGTGTAGGCAAACTCAAGTAGAGTTATTGGTGATAGTGTAAATGGCAATGCCAATGGTTGAAGTAGACTAGGTGGAGGTAAGGATGTGTTTGTCCTAGTTGTTGATGAAGAGGATGAAGGTGCTCTAATGGATGTTGTTTTAGAAGGAGCATTGGGTGTGAGGATAGGGTAACTTGAGTTGGTGGAAGGTGGTGTATGCACATCTTCATCATCATCTAAAGTGAGATCAATGAAAGTGATTTCTTGTGGTGGTTTGATGTTGAATCTAGTCATCTTCCCTTGGTGAGAGGTAGTAGCAATGTTCAAAGATATGGTTGGTATGTGATAGGTAGTTGAAGAGGTGATGAGGGTGAATGCATTAAATAGCCATATCAAAGGCATGCAAGGTTTGTAGGTTGCTAAGGTTGATAGAGTGGGATGGGTTTAGGAAATAAAGGAGTGTTGGAATCATCTAAAGTTGGAAGAATATAAGGGAAAATGGGTCAAAAGGTAAAAGCAAACAGGAAAAAACATTTTTCCAGGTGACGGTACCACTAAATCACCCACGGTACCACTAAATTTAGTGGTGCCGTGGCACATTTAGCGGTGTCATGACCTGCTGGAGACGTTTTCACCTTTCCTGCATGTTTAGGCTGCCTAAATGGGTAATTCTAGGGGTATTATTTGCAGCAAATCCCATTTCCTCAAGTCACTAAAGAGTAATCACAAGAATTCATGCACTTTGGCTACATCTAGTTCTAAACATATCATATGATTAGCTAATTAATAGGCTACTATTAAGCATGCAAGTATGGCAAGTAGCAAAAAAATAAATATAAAGTAGCTAAGTTATAATTAAGAAGTAAGCTTGATAATAAATTATAAACATATCATTGGGTGGTAAAATTGAAAAGCATGAAAATGAAAGTGAAGAGGAAATGTTTGAAGCTGGTGAAGACTTGGATATAGCTGAAGAAGAACATCATGTATTCACCATTAAATCCAGAACAGGCTGAAGAATCTTCTTCTCAGACTCAAGATTCAGACTCTGATTCTTCTTGTCCTTATATACTCAGGAAATATGATGACATTCTTCCTCCCACTGAGAGACAACTGGTCAAGTTTCTTAGTAAATTGTCAAGAAGCCTCTTCATACAACTCACCGATGAACAATGACAACAACACACTGAAGCTAATGTCAATTATGCTGATCTCAAGGCCAATACTACAATGAAAATATTGATCATAGAGAAATACAGACAAACTCTTTACATCAACACTGAATACCCTGGACAAACATCTACTTAGCATTCTCAGCTCTCTCAAAAGTATCATCTCAGGCCTTGACACTATGAAAGAGGCAGTCAAAGATGACCCAGCTCTTAACAAGAAAGTTCTTGAAGCTTCAGAGACTACCATCAAGAACTCCACCAATCTCACTGAACTCATCTCCATGATAAAAACCTTGGATCTTAAAGGCCTCATTTCATCTATTGACGAGATCAAGACCACCACCATCATTCAGAGAACGCACCTTGCAGCATGGGCCAGATAAACAACTTCTATAGCCTAGAATCTTGGGCCTAGAATGACTGCTACTTAAAGATATCAGGCTGACGTTCGCTCAGAATTCTATGCTCTTAGAAAGGATACTTCAGACATTAAATTGATGCAGGTTTTACTGACCAGGTTTTAATATTTATAAAGTCTCGTTATACCTACGGTCTACCCTAATGCACTAACGGGTAGTGTACCCGGTCGTGTGTAGTGTAGTATTCGGTAAAGCCGAGGTCATCCCAAGAGCTATGTGTGTTGGATTATTACTAAGTCTAGGTGTCACAGATTAATAATGGTTTCAATAAGGAATTAATTATTTAACTACTAAAGCAAATAAAGGCAAAGGATAAATCAATAGAGGAGAGTGGTGCTAACCTAGTTATTCCTCCTAGCTAGTTATGTCTACGTCTACTTACTTCCAATTACTTCAGGTGGGGTTAAAGTCGAGAGGACAACATTTGGTCAATTCGCCCTAACCTATCAGTAAAGATGCCACCACAGGAGAAGTCAGGTGTCCCTTCATAAGTCCTGGTGTTCCTGGTCCCCTAAACCAAGTCATTAAGTACCGCTACATGCTAGATTTATAATAGTGATTGCCCGGGCGTTAGCAACTTAAACACTCACCCCCTAATTCTTAAGTTCATCCAAACGGTAGGTGATCAGTTGGTCAAATCGCACAAGTAGAAAGGGTCGTCAGTTGGTCATATCTTACCCTTCCCGTCTTAGCCCGTTCACCTAGGGTCAGTTGGTCATATCTCCTAGGAAATTGGCCTGTACCGCCATTCAAAACTACCGAAACAAGGGTAGCTACCAATAAACTATGCATGCATACACTTAGAAATAATTATACGGAAGTAATGTAAACGCAAACAAAACAATTAAGGAATCATAACTAGGCCAGCACCAAGAGGTGCTTAGCCGCTCATATTAACCATACAAATCAATTCAATATTCAAAATTACGAAATACATGAATCGAAAGTAAAGAAAAGGTAAAATGCTAATGCTTATCGTAAGGGAGTGATTTCTCCCTTGGACACAGCTCCGTATGCTCCTCTAGACCTGCCTTTGGCTTTTTCCCACGTTCTCTGGTTGTTGTGTGTGGAATGGGATGATTAGAAATACTGGAATTCGTGGGGTATTTATAGGCCAGATCTGGGTTACGGCGTAACTAATATAAGAGTTACGCCGTAACCATCAATTCCTTCGTATTTTACACTAGATCTGCTAGTTACGGCGTAACCTTATTAGTGGTTACGCCGTAGTCTTCAATATACTTGGTTACGCCGTAGTTGGTGAAATAGTTACGGCGTAGTTATCCGCGGCGTGGAACCTCATTTGACCTAATATAGTTACGTCGTAGCCTTTGGGGAGAGTTACGCCGTAACCTTCTGATGAGTTGGTTTTCTGAGTCACGCTTTAGTTACGGCGTAATGTGAGAGATGAGTTACGCCATAACTTCTTTAAAATCAGCATACTATGATAAATCTTTGATATTTCTCCAATTCCGCGTCTCTTTAGCTCCAATGCTCGTAATTTACCTGAAAGTGGGAAACAATGGAAAACAATCGTAAATCCATATAAATGATATAAATTACAAGCATTATCGGGGGAAATTGACACTTAATATTCAGGACTATTTGATGTTATCAAATATCCCCCACTTGAACTCTACTTGTCCTCAAGTAGACCTTATTAGAAAGATTCCTAAAAAGATATCTCCCATAACCTGGAAAATATAAGTTTACAAATCCCTTATGCTAGAATAAAACAAAGCCGAACACCTCACGAAATGGGAACAAAACACTCAAATCTCTCAACTATTCTAAGTGTAAATTTCGGGGTGATCACTCAATCGCACAGTCATAGCATGTATTCTATCATAAGCTTGGCGATTACACAAATCTCCACCACTAGAGTTAAAGGCTAAACAATTCTCGAAGGCAATATGGGTAGACACGACAAAGGTTAAGGGGTGACTCGTCATTACTAACATGTCACGGCGAAGTGGACAAAATCAATGATACATGACCAAATCCATGGCCAAGACACCAAAGATTGCTCGCTGCATCACCTAGACACGCTTCATGACTAAAGGGTAGGATAAGACATGGGATATATAAATGGTGTAAAATAAAAAACAAGCAGGTAGTCTAAATCTATAACCAAGTCATCACCACTTACCGTCCGCCCAAAGTTCAAGCTTTAAAGTCAAGAAACCGGATCATGAAATACTAGGTAGATGTGTCATTAGAGGACGTCGTGATGGGCACACTACCTTTTCTTCAACTGTTGGCATAATTACCAACTCCATTCTTCAAATGTGACCGAGGTGGCCTCCTCGATACTAAATCTATAAAGCTCATAACACAGTGCTTATAACATCGCACTTTACAATAACTAAATTACATAACAACTTCTTTATATATATATATATATATATATATATATATATATATATATATAGTGAGGATCAGGTGCAGATTTTTTTAATTCGTGCGGATGTGCGGATTGATCTGGACCGCCCATTTCATATCTGATCTTGACTTTTTGTAAAAAAGTCAAGATCTGCGCTTACATTCATGGTACCAATTGACCATGTAAACGATTTTTTTGATTTTTTTCCTTTTGAGTGATCCTTACTATTGCTATCTTCATTCATTTTTTTATTTTTTCAGATTTTTATGAGTACTTTTTGTTTTTTTTTTATTATGAGTCCTACCGTGATATTAACGATATTATGAGTTCTACTGTGATATTAACAATTTTACTTAATATCACTGTCTTTTTTATTACGATATTAAGAAAAGTTACGGTGATATTAAAAAAATTAACTTTGATATTAAGAAAACATGTAAAAAGTAACTGTGATATTAACAATTTTACTTAAAAAGATACTTTGATATTAGAAAAAAACTTAATATCACTGCTAGTTTACATACTACTGCTAGCCTTAGTGAAACTACTGCTAGCTTTAGTGAAACTACTGCTAGCCTTACTTAGTAGTGATATTAAGAAAGCTTGATAATTACGGTGATATTAAAAAAATTCATAATATCATTATACCTTTTAACGATGAAAATGATTTTTTTTCTGAATTTTTTTTTCAGCGATTCTTAATAAATTGTTGTCCTTTTTCTTTTTTTAATTTTTTCAGATTTTTTTGAATTATTTTTTTTGAATGTTACTGTGATATTATCCGCACCATCCCTACTTAAAATCTAATCCGCACCCGATCCCTTCCCTATATATATATATATATATATATATATATATATATATATATATATATATATATATATATAACAATGATAACTAAACATAATATCCCACCACTTGAGATGAACAATAGTAATTTGGGGGGGTCTTCAATGATCTTCAGGAATATGTCATCGACGAAAGTGTGATTTCCGAACCTTTCCACTTGAACCTTTAACTTAGGCAAATGATGAATTCCAAATCACAAATAAAGACTACAGGGTAGCCTAAGGTGTATAGGTGTATCGAAACAATATATTGGGTTAACAAAATGAAAGGAATGGCAACAACTCTAGTGCCTAAACAACAAACCAAACTTGTGCCAGCATCATCAATTGTTCGTCAGGACCCTGATGAACCTGCCAGGGTCCCCTATATGATAAATAGAAAGCTGTACCATCTGACAAATGATGAACTCAATGAAAAAAGAGGAGGAATTGAAGATAGCTGCTGAAGAAGAAAATAAGCTTGCACTAACAAAGTCAACAGTTATCAAAATTGTTTAGGAAGAGGCTGAAAAGATTGGGATTGATCCAAAGAATGTCACAAGTGATAAAGCCAGTGAAAATTTCAAAAAGGCTCGGGATGCTGAGATGAAAGTTCACAAAAAGGAACATGTTGAGAAGGTTAAAAGAATAGCTGAGCTGAAAAAAAGGAATCGAGAAATATATGTGGACCATGACAAGAAGACAGAGACCTGAACCTATCACTAATGTGAAGATTCAATCCAGCACTAAGAGAGAAGTTCTCAACATCTACAAGGGCAATGGAAAAAGAAACTTTGAAGTCCATTATGCCTTCAAGTTCTCAGACTTTGGGATCACTGAGTTGGATGAACTGAGTCCTTTCATTAAGAAGAAAAAGAACGGCATTGTCAAAGACCTAATGTCATTACTGATCGAAAGGTAAAAAAAGATTGAAGAAGATGTATGAGGAACATGGAATCAATTATGCTCTCTTGCCTTAGTCCCCCAACTAGCTACATCTCAATCCTCTAAGAGAAAGACTAAGATTATAGAACCTGAACCTGAAGTTAAAATACCTGGACTAGATTGCAATAGAATTCCTCCTGAAAGAGTTCCTTTGTCAACAACATGGTCATTGAGAAGCCTGAACTTGGACTATTCTTTGTTCCTTCCCTTAGTGATGAAGCCTTTCAAAGATGGAGTGACATTGACAAGGCTGGAATTGAAGCTATAATATCATACTTAGTGATGGCCTCCAACATCAAAACCCCTGTAAACACAAGATTTTTTCAGAACCTAAGGAATAAGATTGCTGAGCACCCTGACCAAGGGAAGCTGAAGTCAAAGAAACCAAAGCTGGAAGCCTTGGGTTACCTGTTAGACTGAACAACATCTGATGCACTTTAACTATCATTGTGTAACAACTAGTAGAATCCTTTGTAACCTTATGAATGAATGATGTTTTAAGTTTATCAGTGTCATTAATTTGCTTTTTAGAATTTTCAGTGTAAAAATAAGACCTTTGCTCACTTACACTAAACAAAAACACTTAGACTATATTTAAATCCAAATAGGGGAAGACTGTTGGGTTCATTTAGTACCCAAGCTTCCTTAAACTAGGATTTGAATAGAAAATACCGAAAGTTTTGTATAACTCTAAATATCAACTAAGTCACAGAGTGAATAGTCACTCAGTGAGTCATCTTTAGGAAGCTCAAGACAAGCGTAGGAAGAAAGACTTTCCATTCGGTGAGGCCGGACTTAGTGAATGATACATGAGCCAAAGAAGAAGGTTATGGGTTTAGGGAGTGATGACAATAGCTCACTCAACCCCAAGTCTCCTCAATAAAGAATACTAAAGATTTAGAGACTGAAGACTGAATGAAAGGCGGGACAAGGCAGGATAAGTTTGAAATGTATAATGAAGAGTCCTTAGTAAGAAAAGGTTAAACTTACCCTGAATGGCTAAAGATTATAGCAGTGTCATCACTGCTACTCATAAAGCAATGTTGTCCCATACTCAAAGTAGAACATTGTAACAAAGACAAAATATACAGGTATTTTATCCAAACTAGAAGATGTCATCTTTGTCTTCAATGTAACGGTTGTCTAAATACTTGTTTATAAATAGGATCATAAGGTGGAGTAAAAGGTTGACAAGTTTGTGCACTTAATGCTTACACATTCACAAACTCTTCTACTCCTCCAAAGACAACTAAGTCCCTGAGGTTAGCTCAGTTTGTTAACATAGTTGTACTTAAGCATAGCTTAAGTTTAGAGTGGAGATTACCATACTTGTCATTTCAATCCCAAGTGTCATTAACACTTGTGAACTTTTGTTTTCGTTTGACCTATGAGTTTAATTTTTAGTCATTGCGAGAAAACAATTCCATGGGTTATGAACGAAAAAAGAAAAAAGTTTGAGGATCAAACAATATTTAAATTATTATGTTAGTGGTAAATGATGTTACAATTTTTAGTCAAGGGTATTTTAAATACTTGTTGTTTAAACCGAATTACACAAGTAAAACTTTTCATTTGAGCTTGTTTTGTAAGGGGTATTATAGCAATCAACATTACTCAAAGCTTAAGCATTTTAAAATTAAAGAATGCATATACATGTTCCATAAGAATAGAGATATCTTTTGAATTCGCTGTGTCTCTTAGTTATGTCATTTGGGTTGCTTAATGAATAATTATACACGTTTTTCAAAACTAACTACAAGTCGAGCAAAAAAAACTCAACTGTAAGTTGTACAATTTCACGCCACCAGTCGAGCAAAAAACCCAAATTGTTTGAAGTTTTTTTAAGAATTTTTGTCTTTTTCGAAAAACAAAAAACGATTGCACAAATGAAAATCCCTGCCGCCAGTCAAGAAAAAGTACGCAGTCGATCTAGCAAACAAAATCAACCATGAGACCCTTCTTTTTATATAAAACAAAATTCATTAATCAAACATCACATCAGTCCCACAAAAAACACCATATTTGCACAAAATCCCATTTCAGTCGAACAACAAACTACCCACTTGACATTATCAAAGATATGATAGATTCGCACAATCTAACGGTCACATAATACTAAATTTAGAAATCCATTGAAAAGTGCCTAGCTTGTGGACCACCAAACCAAAAATGAAACATTTTTGAAAATAAATCAATTTATACGTTCTTTAGTTTAAGTTTCTGTTTGTTCGACTGTAGTCATCTAGTTGTAAAAATTCATCATATTTAAACTAGTCCCAGCAATAGATTGAGCATGCTAATTTTTTAGCAGGTAACTGATGCGCGTACGAAGCACGTTTGGGGTCAAAAGAACTTCCTTTTCGTCGAGCAAGTTTTTCAACACCCTAGGCAGTGAACCTAATCATTGTAGTGTAGTATTGGGTAAGCCTCGGGGATTGATATCTTTCTCTAGGGGAGTAGGAATGCTAGCAAGAAATGTATTACGCTAAGGTGGTGGTTGAGGATGATTATTTTTTTATCTTTTTTTTAGTTTTTTTTAGAAAGCTAAGGGTAAAATCTCGGGGTAATTGGTTGGGGGGGGGGGTGGTATTTCTACCGATTACTTCTACTATTCTAATTATCTAATTCTATGGGTAGCTATGTCTATTTGATTGTGTGCTCGTATGATGATTAAAAATGTGTTTACCTAGACACTATTACTCCATAGTTATCTTTTATTGTTGGTTGAATTGTCACGTCCTTATTCTTAACGCGTTGTGTTTTCTAAGGTCGTAGGGTGTGCCTATGTCCTAACTCTTTGAAAATACCTTTAGGTTATTGCATACGAATTCCACTAAGTCATTCATAAACTAACTTTAAGGTAATCTTTGGATGTTTAGACTACAAAATCCGCTAAGTGATTCATAAACTAATTTTCACAAAGATTACTCAAGCATTTAAACACAACGATAGCCTAGTTGCACTCCTAAGCCAATTACAATTAAGATAAGAGACAACCTAACAATAATTAAAAACTAGGTTTTATAGATCTAAGCAAACACACAAGAAATTTAGCTAGCCATGTTAAACAAGCAAGCATACACACATTCAACGAAAGACATAATGATACTATTGGATTAAAGCACTTATCTTGATGTGTAAAATAGGGTTTGGGACCCTAAGATACTGTCCAAGTCGGATTACAAACGTTTAGGTTTATTACTTCAAAATTCTACCTCCCTAAATGCAGAAAAATCGAATTCTAAATATATATATTTACACTTGCGACGGCGTCTCCTTATAGGTGGGACGCCGTCAGATCGTCGTCGTTATGGTTTTCGTCTTGGCCAAGTTATCGATGGGACGACGTCACGTTGGAGTTGTGATGCCCTTCTTCTTCAAAGCCTGACGCCGTCAGGTGTTATGAGCAAAAATTCCACTGAGCCGTCTGGTGCATGTAATTATCAAATCCGTATAGAGTGACGCGTCGCCCTTTAATTGGGACGCCTTCAGGTTCAGTTTGAGCAACTTGAGTGGCTTCGATCCTGACTTTGCCATTTTCTTTATGTATTCACTCCTTTTCGTCCAAATGTGCATCATTCCAGCATTATGCTTTCAAGAGACCTAAAAAGTTAAAAGGAACAAAATTAAGCAGTAACTGATATAAAAGTGGTCGATTAAGGGCTTAAATGACCCCGTAAAAGTGTACGTTTTAAATCCTTATCAAATATCCCTACACTTGGTATTTGCTTGTCCTCAAGCAAATGTGCTTTTGTCTAATATTTATAAGTTAGGGGGCATGAAGCATGGGTGTAAAATAATTCATAACAAGTAAAACACCGCAATAGTCATAACAAGCACGTAAATTATATATTAGCACCTCACAAGGGGTGTTTGGATTCTCTCATCTCTCGGGTTTATATGAGTAAATGGAAATGGAAGATAAACACTCATTACCTGGTATAGTACATAGATTACCATAGGCCTGAGACTAGATCAAACCTCCACCGCTTTGGTGTAAGCACCTAGGAGCAACTATCTAAGAGGTCTTTTCAAGGGTTTTAACGTTAGGCTTACGGTAGGGAAACAAAGGGTTTTGTTGGATAGGCGATTTACTGGTGGCAAGTCAAAAATCTTATGTTACAAGCATGAAAAGCATGGCGTTGCTAAGCCAAGACTCGACTCACTAAACTCTAGATAACTTGAAACAAACATACATAAATTGAAAAACATAAACATAAAATAGAGGTAAGATGGTAGCCTGTATGTTTTTCTTCATTTTTTTTTCACACTCTTTTTTTTCATACATTTTTACTCTACCATCCTCTACGATAACATCAAAATATAAGGGATTTATAGGAGCATCCCTACACTTGAGTTTTTTATTACTCTAATACTAATTTAACCCGATTTGAAAAGATCAAAACATGTTATTTATTGGTTATTGTAACACACAAACAATCAAATATATGGTTCAAATCATGCAAGATCTTAGATAGAGAAAGTAGGAGATGGGATCCTTTCTAGAGAGAGAAAGTGAGAGAAAAACAAAGAGAAGGTTAGATTAAGAATGAAAGGTCCAACCCTCTATCTTGGAAGGTAGAGGGTATTTATAGTTTTACATAATACGCCCGCTGTTAGGCTGTGGATCAGGCATACAGTGGGTAAAGACCCGTCCATCCTCCACAGTGTTACTCTAACTAACTAACTAAGTAATAAATAACGTAATGTCTACGAGCTAACATATGCTAGGCAATAGTTGGGGTGACCGACACTTCACTATGGATTTTATAAATCCTAACAATCTCCCCCTAAGGGAGGTCACCCCATGATTTACATTTTGAATCCTAGCATTCTATTTTATCTTCTGTTCTGAGCTCGTAGACTTCAATTCTTCACTTCCGCAATCTTTGTGCTTTAGCAGTGATACTTCATAGTCCGAATGCTTTGTAAAAATTTAGTGGAGGTCTTTGAACTGATCCACATCTTGATGATCTTTGAGTTTTCTTTGAGATCATCAGCCACAGTAAATCTCTGGATCACCCTTTGTTGTGTTGCCTTCATGTGATGTTGTGACTTTTGGACCGACATGCTCACACTTTATGGATCATGACATCTTTTCATTAGAGTAGCGGAAGCATCTTTGTATGTATTTGATGGTCATGATTTTCTTCAATTAAGCGTGTGTGGTGTGAGCATGCGGTTTTGAATTGACTTCTCAATATCGATCAGCTGCAACCATCCAAATGTTCTTGCAAACAATAGTTAGCACTAAAACACACGAAAGTGTCTTTGTTCACTTTTGTTGAATATAGTTGCAAGAACCATGGTTCCCCGTTGATCAGTATAAATACTGCCTGTGATCAGGTAGAATTCTGAAGAATCTCCTTGACAAGGTTTCGCAGCTTGATCTAGCCGTTCTCAAACCGGAGCGTCCCAAAGTAGACAACACGGAGTGAGTGAACCAACAAATTGAGATTCACTGATTGATGAAGAATTGATTTGAAAACAATCGCGTATTGCTTAAGAGAAAGAGTTTTACAATACGACGAAGGTTTTATGAGAAAGATCAATTTTCAATCAGAAATACTTTTTATATTTGAAAATGAATACACATTCGATGTGGTAGAGAAAAGAAGATTTGCACATCGAACGGTTTTTCAAAAGTATTCGTCAATTCATTTCCTGGACCAAGGTTGATTCACAAGTGAATCGCCCCATCGTTTCTATCCAGTTGTCACAAGCTTGATCTTTTGAAAAGATCTCACATGTCACCCACCAAGATCTTGTTTGATGTTGGCTCTAGAAGGATTTCTATCTTCATTGTGATATTTAACATTTTACTCGGATGTTCTGGCAATACCACAAGGATAATGCGTAGGACTCTCAATATATACTTATTTTCCACATTGTGTGAAACAACAAGTCTTCATTAATTTTGTGTCCTAATGAGATTTTGTGGATGATCTCTTGGCTCTAGACTCAATAGTGCACTTTGGTTTCTTATTTGGAGACTAGGGAGAGGGTTTCCTTCTTCAATATCAACAATCTCTAAGAGAAAGGCGATAGATTATGTAGGTTCTCCGTGAGAATGAAACAAGTCCTTTTAAGAGGAACTTGAGTAGCTTGGGAAGTTTAGTGCAGTGCGTCACTGGGTCCATGACGTCTTGTCTTCAATACCTGCGTTACCTTTGTAACCACCAGTAACATATGTATTGAACCCGGTTTCTACCCTAAGGTTGAATTAATGGAGGGCTGTTTCTTTTCACCCTTTTCACATTCAATTCTTTTTCATTCTTCAACCCCTTTAGTGCTTACCGAGACTTCATTACTAGAACCTTGTTGGGTTTATTCCAGTTCTAGCTCTATCTCAGTCGGCACTCTTCCCATATTCTCATTTTTCTCCTTTTTCAATATATCTAAGGACTCTACACTATCTAGAGGATTGTCCATGGGTAGATCCCTCCGGCTCTGGCTGGATCATGGGAACTAATACCTAACCTTATCATCCTTGTAACTCCAATGCATAAAGTAAGATGGTCGGTCTTTTGGTATAGTTCATTCCTTCTCGAAACCAATTGAAAAATCATTTGGAAAATCAATCAAGGTACTTGTGATATAATATCAAAACATTTTGTACCTTAATTGTTTTGATCATTTAGAAATGCTCCTCCTCAACATGTGCATATGATTTTGAAATTGTTTAGCACATGGAGGCAAGAGTTCTTTGAAATATATTCTTGATCACAATTTCCGTGGAAAAAGCCATTTGATTTTCATGGTAAATTCTCCCCCTCATTTGAGTCAAACGATCACCTTTTATAAAATTTCATTATTAAATCACAAATTCTCCCCCGATCAAAAATATCAAACCATTTGAGATTTTGGATCCCAAGTATTTAGGTTTAGAAAACATGGGAGAAAATGTGGCCAAGTTTAAATTCTCATCTTGTTTTTGGATAAATGCTCCTCTTAAATCATGTGCATCATAAATTGAAATCGTTTGGCACATGGAGGCAGGAGTGCTTTTGAAACAATTACCATTTAAACAGATTTGAGATTTAAATCACGATCTCTCCCCCGATCAAAAATTTCAAACCAATTGAGATTTTTGATCCTAATTGATTTAAATTATTTAGAAAATTTTGGGGAAAGACTTGGCTTGATTTAATTTATGAAATTGATTGATGAGGACCAATTTAAGACCTTAAAGATTGTTAGTGTCAGGTATGATAGTTTTAAGAGATCTTTTAGGTAAAAGAAAACAATTTCACAATCAAACAAGAACCAAAAAAAATTATTTTGAAAGATCTTGATTCAAAAGAAAAATCATACCATGACATAACATTAAATCTTTAGATTACCACTTATTTTGTACAAACGGACTCTTTTGATGATATATTGTTTGAAAATATTTAATTTGAAATCACTCTCCCCCTCAATCGATGACCATAGTCCTTGATTGAGTGACTTATGTTTTATCAAAATGAAGTCCGGTTGATTTCCAAAATTTGAGTTCAGTATATTTTCAAAACAATATTTTTCCATTTTCAAAACAACATTTTCAAAATTGTTTTAGGAAAAATGGTATCATCACTACATGTCCCGCACAAAGATACGTTAGGTGGTTTAAGTTGCTTCTGTTGTTGCTGTAAGGCTGGAAGAAAACCATATGCTGATGCAGTGAGACCTCTTAAGTTGCATCTGTCGTGCCAACTATCCATAGAGATCCAATTAAGCTCCGTTTCTTCATTTGTTGACCCAAGATATAGTTACCCTTTCCTTTCGGCATCCAATTATCTTCATTTGTGGGATCCGGATCGGGAACAATCTTATAAACCATGTTATCTGCATACGTTAGTCAACACAAACAGATATATGGTGGTCGACAACACCCAAACAACAATCGACTAATAAAAGTCAATCCAACATGTCAATCACATCATACAAAGGCATAGGGATTATGTATTTATCAAACTATAGTCATCTAATCCTAACAATCATATCCTAGATTCCTAGTCCTTCAACATAGGAAAACATCATTTTTTAGATAAGCACGTAGGATGATTATATAAGCTTGTTAGATGATATAAATTTGAAAACATTCTCCCCCACAATCAATGACTCATTATATCAAAAGTTTTAAATAAGCTAAAGTCATTGATTGGGTTTTGCAAATTTATGAAAACTTGATTCTGATTGATTTTCAAGCAACTCATTTACCACCATTTTGTTAAAACAAATATTTTTATGAAGAATTCTAGAATGAAAAATATTTGAGTAGGAACAACAGTCCTTTGACATACTTTCCTCATTTTGTTTTAGGATAAGTGCACGAAATATTTGAAAATTGGTTTAGCGCAACACTTTCCTTTCTTGAAGAACGGGTTGCTATCTGAAATAATAGCAAACCATAATTTTAGCACGAGTTACAGTCTGAAATAACTACAAGCCATATTTTGAGACATGTTTTGGAAAAGAATATTTACACCTCCTGCTCGAACTTCATCTATGGTCCCGTGCCATTATTGAATGACATTTCTAAGACCGTAGATGTTATCGATACTAGAAGACATGTCTTGAGAAAACATATTTTTGGTATTTTTCAAATTTTCTGATTTTTATGGATTTTTGTTGGTTTTATATTTTTCTATTCTCTTTTTGTTGGTCTTATATTTTTGTATTTGGTTTTTGATAAATATTTATAGATAGAAGATGATATAGTTTAAGAAGGATGATGAAACGAGAACCGAGATAAGGATTTCGTTCAACACGTTGTAGAAGATAGAAACCATCATTTCTTAAACTTTCACCACCAAAGCTTTCGAGACTCTTGAATTGTCCTCAGAAGTTGAGCCTTCTGAAAGTGAGACTTTGGTAGCTTCCCCCCAAAACGACAATCTTCGTAGTGAGACCACTTCCCCCAAGTAATAGAAGTGAAGCAAACAGTCTCATTGAATGAAGCTCATGAACCCGAAGAAGACGAAAACACCGGAGTAACAAGATAAAACATTGATCATCTCTGCGGTTATCAAACCCGGATTAAATGATTAAGTTCGATCACATGAACCTGTTGTGCGTCCCCGATGTACACATTAATTTTTGGTTTTTAGCACTTGTCTATTCAGGAGAACAATCAACATCTTCATTTCACCAATATGCATGTGGAAAACTAGAAGGGGGGGTTGAATAGTTTTGCCGATTTTAAGTTAGTTTCAAAAAACTTTAGATTCGATATTATGTGAAATCGCATGGATGTCGAGAAAGTATAGATCTAATGATAAAGCAAGTAAATAAAGTAAAGCAAGGGATATAAATGACACAACCGATTTATAGTGGTTCGGCTACAAGGACACCTTCCTTGCCCTACTCCACTCCCTGAGTCACCTACTCGAGAGTTCAAGCACTATGTCAACAAACTCCTTTAACTTGGCGCAGAAGCCTTCACAACGTTGCTTACACCTTTTTCCAGTACAAAGCTAGATACCGAGTCCGTAACACGGTGGACCAAACCAACACGACTATTACACAACAAATATGTGAAATATCAAATACAAGATCTTTGCTACAGAAATCTTATGGAGGAACAAATCAATCAAGGACCCCTTGCTTGGATGACTTGTAGAATGCTCGTGATCTCGCCTTAGAGAAGGACCTATATGAGAATCACTAAAGAAAGAAAGAAAGAAGAACTCTCTAGATCAAGTGATCTTTTGTTAGAAGAGAATGAGAGTATATGAGAGAATTAGTAAGAAGAGGGGTGAGTTAGAATGGAGAAATGACTCTCTATTTATAGGCAAAACTTGCCACTATTCCCCGAATCCCACGGATCCCTCCCACAAGGGATCCGTCTAGTGTAATCCTAGGGATCCGTGGGACGCTCCTCTTTGCCCATGGGTTTTTTGGTTATGGGTCATGGGTTATGGGTTGGTCCATGGGTATTCTTTTAGATACAATGTATCTAATGAGTACAATGTATCTAGTCAAGTGGGTATGGGTCAATACCATGGGTTATGGATAAGATCCATGGGTTGTGATTTTTACCCATCCTAATAAACTATTACAACAAATGATTTATTACAACAATTTGTATTAAATGGCTATATGTAAATGCTTTACAAAAATAACATGTATCCTTATAATTGTACTTAAGATAACATTATATTTGTTATCAACAAAACACAAAGAGATCGCAAAATATTAATAAACGTTTTTACGGTTTATTTGTATTAACAATCTCCCCCTTGTTGTTGATGACAAAACATAATGTTATGATGAGTAAAACTTAATAATAGATGTATGTTTTGAAAGCCCCTAAGTTTTACTTCTTCTCCCCTTTTTTGTCGAAACAAAAAGTTAACCCATCGAAGAAATAAAAGTGTGGAAAAAGAGTCCACGTATCGCTTACTCCCCCTTGACGGTAGCTCCCCCTAGTTTGGGGCATCAAGTGAAGAAAAATAAAAATAAAATCCTACAAAGAGAAAGGTTAGTAACATGCTTAAATAATCTTGTGATTGACGAGAATCAAGATTGGGAGCCAAGGTATGTAAACAAGGCCTTGTTATAAAACAACAAAGTGTAGTGGTATTTATGCCACCTACAAGCATGTAAAAATAAGAACAAGGCTTGTTCTTGAAAATGACTCAAAAGAAAAGTACTAAAAATAGAAAATAGTAATAATGATTCCATCCATGCTTGCATAAGGTTATGGATGGAGGTTTTGATGAGTACTGGTATTGATGCGATCAAGGATGAGGTTGAGTATGAATCGCATTTCTTCCCTAACTTCTATTGCAATTTCCCTAGTGGATTGGCAATGTTCACAATGTAAGTGATGTGGGTAATGAGTGTGGAAGTTTTCCGGGTTGTTTTGATTTGTGAGTTGCGAAAGATGTGGTGGAAAAATAGGAAAATACGGATCAAAGTCCGGAATGTTTGGTGGTGGAAAAGAACCTAGATGTTCTTGTAGCTGAATGGGAGCTAAGGGTGGTGATGTTTCAAGGTCATTGAATATTGTGTTTGGAGAAGTGGGAGGTGTCAAAAAGGCTATTTCTTTTTGTTTTGGCTGTTGAGATCTTGTTGGAGTCGTAAGGAGTTCCAAAAGAGTAACTTTAGGTGATGAAGTTGGTGTACTTGTTGGTGATGAAGGAGGTGCTATAATGGAAGCATCTTGTGGTGACTTATTTTATGGTGATGAGCCATTTGATGATGGTTTTGCTATGCAACAAGGCCGGATGCTAATCCGTGCGGATATCCTAGAGTTTGATTGTGGTATTTTAGAAGGTGGAAGTACAAAGGTTTGGATTTCATGAAGAGGATTGTTTGTACTAGGTGATTCATCTAAGTTGTAAGATCTTTTGGATGGCATGGTGTTGTTTGTTTGTGAAGATGAGATGAATATGCAAGCATTTTGGGAGTCCTATATATAAAAAAACAATGCATTGTAATGAATGCTTGACCCAAAATGTGGATTAAAATCTAATGATTAGATATGAATTTAAGGCATGTAATCATGAGAACACAAGCATTAAAGAACATACTCCAAAAAATGAAAAGATATTGGAGTTTTCATCCAAAGTGAGAAAAATAGAAGATAAAACTAGCTTCTGCCTCACGGATCCCACACATCCTTCCGTTGAGGGATCCGTCTAGCATTAAGGCTGGGATCCGTGGGACTGGTGATTCAGGCAGCACAAAATTTTCCTTTTGGAAACCTTTTTGCCTAGTGTGTGCCTATATGAAAACTATTTGGAGTTGCGGTTATCTCGACTCCTAAATAAGAAAAGAAAAATAAACTAGAAGTGAAAAAGCATACTATTATGTGAGATAACCCGAGTGCTCCTAATTCATTGTTGCTTAAATGAACGTACCCGAAAACACATATTATTTATGTGTTCTCTTTAGCATTCAAAAGACATGAGATGCAATGAAAACGGGTTTTTACTTTGTATTAATAATGAAAAAGCGATTTGCCCTAGACGTGAGAAATTGCTTTTGTGAAATTGATACGGGAAGAGGTATCATTTTAGAAAACGTTTCAAAAAGACGTTTCTATGTGCGAATAAAAATCGTTTTATCCTTTGAAAAGAAGATGTGTATGTAATTATGTGTTTGTGAGTTGTGCGTGAACTAGAGATCCTAGACTCAGAAAGAAGAAGGCTAGTGTTTACGTACCTTGTAGAGTAAAAAGAAATAAATTACGACGTTTGTTCCATGAGACCAAGACCAAGACGAAGTAGGTTGAATTGTTCTCTCTTCAACGGTTTGGTGAGGACGTCGGCTATGTTGTCTTCGGACGCTACCTTCTCAATAGAGATGTTCCCCTTTTGAACATTGTCTCTTAAGAAGTGATGACGAATCTCTATATGCTTTGTGCGAGAATGTAATACCGGATTCTTGCTTAGATCTATGGCACCCTTGTTGTCACATAGAATGGCTATGTCACTTAGATGAATGTCGTAGTCAACTAACGCTTGTTTCATCCATAGTGCTCGTTGGCATGCTTTGCCGGCGGAGACGTATTCGGCTTCGGTTTTTGATATTGCTAATGCCGTTTGTTTCTTTGAAAACCAAGATGTTAAACAACATCCCATAAAAGTACATACCCCACTTGTACTTTTTTGGTCAACATAACCACCTGGATGGTCAGAATCTGCATATACAATTGTTTCTACTCCCGTGCCCTTAGGATACCATAATCCTAATTGTGTTGTACCCTTAATGTATCTAAATATTCTTTTTACGGCTTCTAGGTGTGATGTTTTAGGGTCTTCTTGAAACCTAGCACATAGACAAACACTAAACATGATATCCTGCCTACTAGCCGTGAGGTAGAGAAGACTACCAATCATGCCACGATATTTAGTATTATCGACGGTTTCGCCGTCTTCATCTTTTGTGAGTTTGGTGTCGGATGACATTGGTGTCCTAATTGGTTTCAACTCTTCTAGACCGAATTTCTTTAACATCTCTTTTATGTATTTAGATTGATTAAAGAAGATACCATCTTCTACTTGTTTGATTTGTAGACCAAGAAAGAAACTAAGTTCTCCCATCATACTCATCTCGAACTCGTCATGCATGATTTTAGAGAAATCATCACACATGTCTTGACAAGTGGATCCGAATATAATATCATCTACATATATTTGAACTATGATTATATGTGACTCTCTTTTCTTAGTAAAAAGTGTGTTGTCAACTAACCCCATGGTATAGTTGTGTTTGATTAAAAATGACTTGAGTCTATCATACCAAGCTTTTGGAGCTTGTTTAAGACCGTAAAGGGCTTTCTTTAACTTATACACATGTTTAGGTTTTTCAAAATCGATGAAGCCCGGAGGTTGAGCTACATATACTTCTTCATTAATAAATCCATTTATAAAAGCACTTTTGACATCAATTTGATAAAGCTTTAGATCATTAGCACAAGCATAAGCAAGAAGTATTCTTATAGACTCTAATCTAGCCACGGGGTCATAGGTCTCATCAAAGTCTATTCCTTGTTGTTGGTTATACCCTTGGGCAACGAGTCTAGCCTTGTTTCTAGACACTACTCCGTTTGCATCTAATTTGTTTTTATAAACCCATTTGGCTCCTATAATGGTTTGATTACTAGGTGGAGGGACAAGTGTCCAAACATCATTAGAAACAAATTGATTTAATTCTTCTTGCATAGCCATTACCCAACTTTCATCTTTTATGGCTTCTTGCGTATTCTTAGGTTCTATGGTTGAAACAAAACAAAATAAGCTACGTTTTGAACTTGAGACCTTAACGTTCTTTCGTTTAACTTTCCTATGACCTTATCTACGGGGTGATCTTTGGACTCTTAAATATTCATGAGTTCATTATTTGAAGATTCTTGTTCTTCTTCATTTATCTTTTTCTTTATTACAATAGCTTCACTTTCTACAATCTCGTCATCGACAAGAGGTGGAGAGGGTTTGGGTGGACTTTCATTAAATTTTACATTTAATGACTCTTCTACCTTCATTGTTTCTTTATTTAGTATGACGTAAGCTTTGCTATTAGGGGAGTAACCTAGAAAGATACCTTCGGTTGATTTAGGATCAAATTTTGTAAGGTAATCTTTAGTGTTAAGAAGAAAGAATTTGCTACCAAAGACTCTAAAGTGACCTAACGTAGGATTTTTGCCTCAAAGTAACTCGTATGGAGTTTTGCCTAAGATTGGTCCAATTAAGACTCGATAAAGTATGTACATTGAAGTATCAACGGCATTGAACCAAAAATTTTGAGGTATGGATTGCTCATTAAGCATGGTGCGACTCATTTCTTGTAGGGTTCTATTCTTTCTTTCAACTACCCCATTCGATTGTGGAGTGCGCGAAGCCGAGTAGTTGTGAGTAATACCATTAGCGTCACAAAAGGCTCCAAATTGCACTTCATTATTGAATTCCCTACCATGATCCATTCTAATAGACACTATAGGACTTCCTAGTTGTCTTTGGATTTTTTGCTTAATATTTCAAAATAATTAAACGTTTCCGTTTTGTTCTTTAAGAATTTTGTCCATGTGTACCTAGAGTAATCATCCACTATGACCAAAGTGTAGTAGTTGCCTCCATAACTTTGGATAGCGGATGGACCAAATAAGTCCATGTGTAGTAATTCTAGACACTTAGTTGTAGACACCATGTTTTTAGCTTTGTGACTAGAATGAACTTGTTTTCCTACATTATAAGCATCACAAAAGTGATGTTCATATTTTAACTTAGGTAGATCTCTTACTAGATCTTTGGATGATAGCGATTGAAGAAGTCGCATATTGGCATGACCCAATCTTCGATGCCATAAGGTCAAAGTATCATCCATAGAAGTAAGACAAAGTTTGTCTTTAGGTTCATTACCGATTTTAATGACATAGACTCTATGTTTCCTAATTCCTCTTCCTATGTTTATGCCATTTTTTAATATCTTACTACCGGTTTCGGTAAAAAGTATATTGCACTTTTTATCACATATTTGTCCTATACTTAAGAGGTTAAAGTTTAGGTTTTCTACGTGACACACATCGTGAATGGTTAGAGATTTGTTAGAAATCATACCTTTACCTATGATTTTACTTTTGCTATTTCCAAACACCACATTTCCTCCATTGAAGGATTCATATGTGGAGAATAGATCTTTATTTCCGGTCATGTGCCTCGTACACCCACTATCCTTGAGCCATTCATCCGGATCTAGGTCGACCTTTAAGCACACCTAAGAAAACAATTAACTCAAAAGTTTGATCCCCATTTGTTCATGGGTCCATTAGTGTTAAACATTCCATTCATGTTAGACATGTCTGGATAAGGTGAGTATGCATTCCATGGAGCAAAGTTTTGAAAAGGAAAACCATTTTGCATATTTGGGTTCCATCCCATTTGATGGTTACTTCTCAAGTAAACATTATTAGGTCTCCTAGATGGATTAGGTTTTGAAAAAGATGGAGCTTTGTTTCTTGCAAAAATAGGATTATATTTTGGAGGTGGTTGTCTAGTGGTAAAATAAGTTGGTTTCGTCTTATTAACGATAACAAAATCAGTTCGAGATGAAGAAGCTATGTTATTACCACTGTTTGCAATAGCAGACCTACGGATCCCTGGCTGTACACTAGCCGGTTCCTTTTTTATGGGATCCGTGGGATCCGCCACAATAGTGGCTTGTTTTTCTAGTGCCTTAACAAATTATGTTTCTTTGTTTTCACTAGTTGATGGATCAAGTTGTTGAATACCTAAACCTTTTTGGTTGTTTCCGGTTTTAACACTATCTAATATCATATCTAAAGTATTCGTACTCATTCTAGCAATTTTAGAATCTAGTTGATCAACTAGTGTTTGAAGTTGAACGCAAAGTTCACATTCACCACTTGCTATTTTACCCTTTTCTAGACGTTTCAATTTTGCTTTTAATTCTATGACCTCTTTATCTAAACGTTGGTTTTGACTTTTTAAAAGCTTGTTTTTGTTAATTGGTTTTAAGCTAATGTTGCAAAGTTTGTCATATTCATTATGCAAAGAGTCATCATCTAGTGATGAGCTACTATAATATTCATGACATACCTCATCATTTGCCATGAGACAAATTTCTTCGTCCTCCTCGTCGCCCATTCCCCACATGCCACTCACGAATGCCTTTTGATCACCCCATTTGGGACACTTACTAATAAAGTGGTCTGGGTCCCCACATTTAAAGCAAGCACGATCATCCCTTGGCTTCTCGTCCTCTTTGCTTTTCCGGAATCCTTTCTTGTCGTCATACGGTTGTTTGACGTATCTTCCCTTCCTTCTAAAGAACTTTTTAAAGTCCCTTACCGCCATAGCATACTCCTCGTCATCACTATCCGAAGAGGAGTTCTCTTCATCGCTTGAAGCCTTTTTGGCTTTAAGGGCAAGAGATTTGTGTTTCTCTTTCACCTTTGAAGCTTCAGAATCTTTAGCAAGGACAAGCTCGTAGACTTTTAAGTTGCCTATGAGTTCATCAAGGGTGAGGATTGTCAAATCTTTTGACTCTTCGATCGCCGTCACCTTAGATCTCCACTTGGATGGAAGTGCCCTTAGATATCTCCTAACATGGTTACGGCTAGAAAAAGATTCATCAAGTGCTTGTAAAGATGTAATAATAGTATTAAAATTAGCAAATGAATGATCTATAGTTTCCTCATCCGATATTGAAAATTGTTCAAATTGTTGAACAAATAAATCAATTTTATTATTTTTAACTTGATGATTACCTTGATGAGTTACAACTAAAGAATTCCAAATTTCTTTAGAGGTTTTAAGCATAGAAAATTTTTTGAATTCCTTTTTGGGTAAAGCATTATACAAAACCTTTTTAGCTTCACTATTTTTATAAAGCTTTTTCTTCATTTCATCGTTTGGTTTATCATGAGGTATGTTAACTAAATTTCCTTTATCATCTTTTGAGGTAGCCTCAAAATCGCCTTCAACAATAATGTACCAAAGATCAATATCTTTAGACTTCACATACGTTTCGAATCTATTTTTCCAATATATAAAACCATTAGTTTCAAGTAGTGGTGGTCGTTGCATAGATTGCCCTTCCTTGTAATTTTCAGAACCCATAGTGATCGAAAAGTTTTTAAAATACGGTTTACTTTAAAACTTTTATAAACTTAGCTCTTGATGCCAATTGTGGAAAACTAGAAGGGGGGTTGAATAGTTTTGCCGATTTTAAGTTAGTTTCAAAAACTTTAGATTCGATATTATGTGAAATCGTATGGATGTAGAGAAAGTATAGATCTAATGATAAAGCAAGTAAATAAAGTAAAGCAAGGGATAGAAATGACACAACCGATTTATAGTGGTTCGGCTACAAGGACACCTTCCTTGCCCTACTCCACTCCTCGAGTCACCTACTCGAGAGTTCAAGCACTATGTCAACAAACTCCTTCAACTTGGCAGAGAAGCCTTCACAACGTTTCTTATACCTTTTTTTGGTACAAAGCTAGATACCGAGTCCGTAACACGGTGGACCAAACCAACACGACTATTACACAACAAATATGTGAAATATCAAATACAAGATCTTTGCTACAGAAATCTTGTGGAGGAACAAATCAATCAAGGACCCCTTGCTTGGATGACTTGTAGAATACTCGTGATCTCTCCTTATAGTGATCTCGCCTTAGAGAAAGACCTATAAGAGAATCACTAAAGAAAGAAAGAAAGAAGAACTCTCTAGATCAAGTGACCTTTTGTTAGAAGAGAATGAGAATATATGAGAGAATTAGTAAAAAGAGGGGTGAGTTAGAATGAAGAAATGACTCACTATTTATAGGCAAAATTTGCCACTGTTCCCCGGATCCCTCCCACAAGGGATCCGTCTAGTGTAATCCTAGGGATCCATGGGATGCTCCTCTTTGCCCATGGCTTTTTTGGTTATGGGTCATGGGTTATGGGTTGGTCTATGTGTAACCACCCGCATTTTTAGGTTACTTTTCATTTTCAAGAATTTACTATTCACTTTTACTATTCACTTTCACTATTCATCCGTAAAATTTTTATTTCACATTCTCGTAAGATAAATTATTTTAGTAATATCTTGAGAATTCGACAATCGTTAGATCATCTTCGTAAAAGTTATTAAGAAAACATCGTTATAAAGTTTCATTTTGGTCGGTACACCGTTTAAACATCACGTGCATAACGAAAATCAACTCTGATAATTTTCCTCACATCAGATAAATTTTTAGATCACTCATAATTAATTTGAGATTTTTTAAGATTTCATTTTAATGTTACCAAATAAACCCTGCGCCGTACGAAACTAAACTTACGTTTTAAACAATTCTACTTACATCCAGACTTAACAATTCCTGCACTGTATTTCTAATATGTTTTTGACACTTTTACATTTTTTGAAAAAGTCAAACATATTTCCCTCCTCCTTTGACCATAAAGAAATTAACCTTGTACGTTCTACATTTTTGCTTAAATCGCGTAACTTTTAGACTTCACGTATAACTGTAAAGTTATCCCGCGTAAGACGAAAACCACATTTTGACATCTCATATCACTTTTAGACTAATTTTAGTCTACTCTAAATAAATTCACGGTCGTTTCCCTGAAATTTCGTTCTTTTTTGATAAACTGCGAATTACGAGTTTTTGACCCGTATTTCCAGCTTTAAGCACCTTTTTTGCACCCAATGAGACTTATCACCTATTTTATAATTTTGGATGGAGTATAATGATGAGTCTCATTCCTGCAAGTTTCGTATTTTTACGATACCCTATTTTACGTTTTATGGCTTAACGACTTACGGTTGGCATTTAACGGAACCAAAACTTACTCTAAACTCATGATATTATCAAGACTTATCATCTAGGCCTTGTCACACATATGTGACAGCCTCTTAGGGTATGAATCACCATGGTGGTGGCTTGATCCTAAGCATGCATCATTTGGATAATTACATGTGTCCTAACTTAACCATGGTTAATATTTAACCCAATATATGGTTAACCAAACTTACCCTCCTATAAATAGCAAGTGAAATACATCCTAAAGACCTTCACAAACTGATTTGGGTCGTTCATACACTAAAACATTCATATCTTCCATCATTTGATCTATAAACTCCAAGTTTATGCAAGGAAGTTCCAAAGATCAAGCTACTACATCAAATCTCTAGCAAGTTTAAGTGATCTTCTTGAGTTTAAATCCACTCAAGTCACTTAGTACTTCATCACCAAAAGAAGTTAGCAAAACTAAAACGCCAAAACTGCCATATTGAAACTGTTTTGGGTCTGGTCGTGTAAAAAGTGGTACTTCTGGTCCGAATCATCAAAACGTTAAAGCACGAAAGTTTTCCGGAACGACGTTTTCCTTCAATATTAAAGAAGCTCGGACCTTGAAAACGCATAAACAGGCCATTATCTTTCAAAAACAGAAACTGCCCTTTATATGGTCTCACAACTATACTTTTGTCACAAGTAAAAGCAAACCGAGAGGCCTAACGGCCATAAGCCAAGACCACGGCTATGAATAAGGTCAAGGCTGAGTCTCAAGACCATGGTAGTCAAGACTAAAGTCACGGAAAGGCCATGGCTAAAGCCTCAAGGCTTGTTTACCCAAGACCGTTAACTAAGGTAATCATATTTACGAAACGACGAGAACTTGTAAAAACATGATAAACTTATTTATATAACAATCTTCACTCAAAACATATATTGTATCTACTAAGTGCTACAATAGTAGGGAGCTTCATGTGAGGGGTTTCATTTGAGTAAAACGTATCAACGAGTTGCTGGATTTATGATTTAAAGTGTCCTAGCTCCTCGAACGTTTACTGCATGACCTCTGAATTATGATGGCCCGAACGGTAGTACGATATCTATAAAATAAATACGTTTTCTCATATTAAAGATCTTTCTATAAACATCAAATGATAATTGACTACATCATGATCAACATAGAAATATATATAGAATGGTTTATGTTTTCCTAAAAACATTATTCCAAACTTAAGTCGCAACATTTCATTTTTAGGTTGCACGTAGAAGTTTTCCGACTTATCCATCACATCCGTTAAAGTACTTAATATCATCAACTCTCGGTGAGTTCATAGCCCCACTTTCTATTCCTTAATTGTTTTACAAACCCTTGGGGGAGATACATGCTTTATTTTAAACCGAACACATTGCTTTCAAACTGTATGCTTATCTGATTATTCTATTAGCACTAAGTTACCGCATTTGCCAAACATAAATCCCTAAATCATTAATCATTAATCACTATGTGAGAGTGGGCGCGAATATTGTGAATAGATCTATTGGGATTGACGAATCCTGTTTGTGTTGGCCCCGTTAAAGGCAAACAAACGCACTATATTTGAGTAACATTAGGTAAAAATGGCAATTTTACCTATTAGGGCACGTACCAACAGTTTCTCCAATTAAATTTGGAACACGTTAACGCCTTGATTGCATGATGCTTAGTCTAGTAATAACTGTTTTGTTTTCAAAACCTTGGTGTGAGTCAAATTAACTCACACTACCAATATAATGTGTTCAACCATCAAACAAACTCTATGAATTTCACTCAACCTTAGTGTTGACTGTTTTAAGCATGTATTTCAGGTCCATAATGTCAGAAGCTGGCACGGAAGGACAAGGACAAGATCATGAAGGCTATAAATAATTTATCATTCACAAAACATCAACAACTTTATATTGATGTGTTTTGTAATCAATGGAACCAACTGGGACCTATTTTGTAAACTCTGATATATTTGAATGATAAAGCCTTTTTAAAACGACTCTTTTAGAGATCGTTTTCTATTATTATGACTGTTGTGCCATCAAGTAATACCCAGTTTGAATTCCGCTGCATTCATGAATTGGGGGTGTTACAGATTGGTATCAGAGCCATAGTTATAGAGAAACGAGTCTAAATTGAGACTTAAACTATGACTACTTTTACAAACAAAAACATTTTATAGCCTTCCGTTCTCCGTGCCTTCCATCCTCCAGACGATTATGGACTTTCAAGACATGTTATAATAACATGAACATATTAGTATATTGATATATACACTTGAATTATTTGAGCATTCCCCATAAACATTACAATTGTTTTAACATCATAATACTTATTGTAGAGATCATGTCTTCTTCCGCCTACCCCATTATTATTCCGTCAGACTCAGATATTTAGGACACTTTTTCATCTACCAATGCGCATGTATCACTAATGCTACCGACCTATACCCCGACATCTTAGAACTACTCTTCCTCATCATACGATAATTTCTATTTTATTGAAGCATTAACCTCGTCTCAAGAAACTACTACTTTTCCATCACCACCACCATCATTTCCCTTTTCCATCCCTACATGTGATGAGTTGGATCACTCATTGTGGATAGTACCACGACCACCATTGATTCAACAAGAATGTCAACATGGGCACTATAGCATCTCAGATCTAATTGACACATTCCTTCATGACACACTAAACCAAGAAGTTGCAAATCAACCAGAGCTACTAGGATATTCTAAACCTATAATGGACTAGTGTGATAATACTAGTTATCTTTTGTAATTCTAAACTGATTAGACTCAGTTAGAAAACTCTATATAACTCATGTAATAGCTAGCTGTAGTAAAACGTTGTAATTACTAAACTGAAAGTATCAGTTAGTAAATTTTGAAGAAGCTTGTAATAGGTTTCGATTTTGTAAATCAATCAACGTTATATGAATAAAACTCTTGTTTTATGCTATCGTGTGTTATGGTTTAAACCTCCAACGTTATTATTCTATCATTCCAGTCGAAAATCGTGCTTATTTTACCAACCCTCTACTAACGAAATATCTTTTATATGATAGAATCATGCCGCCAAAGAAAGCTAAAGCACCTCAACTAATGAATCCAACTACCATTGAGCGAATGATTACTACCTGAGTGAATGCAGCAATTAAAGCTGAGCGAGCAGCCGCTGCCACTGCTGCTGAAACTGCCGCTGCCACCGAAGCCACCACAGCCGCCACTGTCGTTGAAGCCGCCGCAGCCGCGGAAGCCGCTAGGCTTGCCGCTGCCGCTGAAACTGCCGCAGCCGTTGAAGTTGCTAGGCTTGCCGCTGAAAGTGACAAAGTTCAATATGCCACTTGTACACTACTAGATCAGGCATTATCATTGTGGAATGCAGTTGCTCAACCAATGGGCATCACAAATGCTTATAAAATCTCGTGGGTTGCTCTAAAGGGTTTAATGATCAAGGAGTATTGCCCTCGTAGTGAAGTACAAAAGTTGGAAGTGGAGTTCTGGAACCATGTACTCAAAGGTATTGACATCACAACTTACAACCGCCGATTTCAAGAATTGGCGATACTATGTCCATCAATGGTTCCAACTACTGAAAAACTGTTAGAGAGATATATCTGGGGACTTACGCCTATCATCCAGGGAAATGTGACATCGTTTGATCCATAGTCACTTGATGATGCTATGCGGATGTCTCGAAACCTCATGGATCAAGCGGTTCGAGCAGGGGCTATCCAGAGACATAATCTCAATAACAACACTACCACCAACTACCGTAACAACAACAACAATAACAACCAAAACAACAACAACAAACGACAATGGGATAACAACCAAAGAAACACTTCCAACAACCAAAACCGCAACACCCAATACCATCAGCAACAAAACAAAAGACAAAAAGCCTCAACGGCTTATGTTGCAGCACCAGCTAGAGGCAATCATGGTGGAACCTACCTACAGTACAATAAATGAAACTATCATCATATGGTACCCTGCCCAGCCAAGTGCCGCAAGTGTCAAAAACAAGGACATCCTACTAAAGACTGTAAAAGCAAGGCCGTGGCTACCGGAAGTAATACACAGCCAACAGTTACATGCTTCGGGTGTGGAGAAAAAGGGCATTACAGAGACAATTGCCCTCAAAACCGTGGCCAACAAGGTGGAGATGCTCGTGGTAGAGCCTATGTTATGGGCACCGGTGAACCTCAACAAGACCCGAACATAGTCACTGGTACGTTTTCACTCAATAACCATCTTTTTAAGGTCTTATTCGATTCCGGTGCTGATATGAGCTTTGTATCTTCCAAAATTGCACCTTTACTTAATATTGCACCAACCACTATGGATACTCACTATAGTATTGAATTGGCCAATGGAAACTTAGTAAACACCAATACTGTACTCCAAAACTGTACCCTCAACCTTTTAGATCATCCATTCAGCATCAATCTCATGCCAATCGAACTTGGAAGTTTCAATGTTGTTATTGGCATGGATTGGTTGTCAAAACATCGAGCCAACATCATTTGTGGCGAAAAAGTTGTTCACATTCCTTGTAAAAATGAAACGTTGGTCATCCGTGGTGATCAAAGTGGAACTCGCTTAAACATCATCTCATGTATGAAAACCATGAAGTACATTGAAAAAGGATGTTACGCATTTCTAGCTCATGTTACCGAGAAGGAATCCAAAGAAAAACGACTTGAAGACGTTTTTATCGCTCGTGAATTTCCTGAAGTTTTCCCTGAACTCTTACCCCGGACTTCCACCATCACGCCAAGTAGAGTTTCAAATTGATTTAGTGCCAGGAGCGGCGCCAGTGGCCCGCGCACCCTACAGACTAGCAACATCCGAGATGCAAGAACTGGCCAATCAACTACAAGAACTTTCGGACAAGGGGTTTATCCGACCTAGTTCCTCACCTTGGGGAGCTCTCGTCTTGTTCGTGAAAAAGAAAGATGGATCGTTACGAATGTGTATCGACTATCGTGAGCTAAACAAATTAACCATAAAGAACCGATACCCTTTGCCAAGAATCGACGATCTATTCGATCAACTACAAGGTTCGACCTATTATTCAAAAATAGACCTTCGATCGGGTTACCATCAAGTTAAGGTTCGAGAAGAAGACATTCCAAAAACAGCCTTTAGAACTCGCTATGGTCATCACGAGTTCCAAGTAATGCCATTTGGCTTGACGAATGCACCAGCAGTATTCATGGATCTCATGAATCGGGTGTGTAAGCCATACTTGGACAAGTTTGTGATAGTATTCATCGATGACATTCTCATATACTCCAAAAGCGAAGAAGAACATAAAGATCATTTGAGAACGATTTAAGATTTGCTCAAGAAAGAGAAGTTGTACGCAAAATTCTCAAAATGTGAATTCTGGATTCAGTCAGTACAATTCCTTGGGCATGTTATCGATAGCACGGGTCTACATGTTGATCCCGCTAAAATTAAGGCTATCAAGGATTGGCCAACACCTACAACACCTACAGAAATTCGTCAATTTCTAGGTTTGGCTGGTTATTATCGAAGGTTTATTGAGGGGTTTTCCTCAATAGCCAAACCTTTGTCTACGCTAACTCAGAAAAACAAGAAGTACATCTGGAACGAAGATGAAGAAGAAGCTTTCCAAATCCTAAAATAAAAACTTTGTAGTGCCCCTATTCTAGCTGTTAATACAAATAAACCGTAAAAACGTTTATTAATATTTTGCGATCTCTTTGTGTTTTGTTGATAACAAATACAATGTTATCTTAAGTATAATTTTAAGGATACATGTTATTTTTGTAAAGCATTTACATATAGCCATTTAAATACAAATATGTAGTAATTAAGCATTTGTTGTAATAGTTTATTAGGATGGGTAAAAACCACAACCCATGGACCATAACCAATGGATCATAACCCATACCCAAGTTGGCTAGATACAATGTATACTTAGATACATTGAATCTAAAGAAAACCCATGGACCAACCCATAACCCATGACCCATAACCAAAAAAACCATGGGCAAAGAGGAGCGTCCCACGGATCCCTAGGATTACACTAGACGGATCCCAAGTGGGAGGGATCCGTGGGATCCGGGGAACAGTGGAAAATTTTGCCTATAAATAGAGAGCCATTTCTTCATTCTAACTCACCCCTCTTCTTACTAAATCTCTCAAACACTCTCCTTCTCTTCTAACATATAGATCACTTGATCTAGAGAGTTGTTTTTCTTTCTTTCTATTGTGATCCTCATATAGGTCCTTCTCTAAGGCGAGATCACGAGCATTCTACAAGTCATCCAAGCAAGGGGTCCTTGATTGATTTGTCACTCCGCAAGATTTCTGTAGCGAAGATCTTGTATTTGATATTTCACATATTTGTTGTGTAATAGTCGTGTTGGTTTGGTCCACCGTGTTACGGACTCGGTATCTAGCTTTGTACCGGAAAAAGGTGTAAGCAACGTTGTGAAGGCTTCTCCGCCAAATGAAGGAGTTTGTTGACATAGTGCTTGAACTCTCGAGTAGGTGACTCGGGGAGTGGAGTAGGGCAAGGAAGGTGTCCTTGTAGCCGAACCACTATACATCGGTTGTGTCATTTCTATACCTTTGCTTTACTTTATATACTTGCTTTATCATTAGATCTATACTTTCTCTACATCCTTAAGATCTCACATATTAACGAATCTAAAGTTTTTGAAACTAACTTAAAATCGGCAAAACTATTCAACCCCCCTTCTAGTTTTCCACAACTGGAATCAAGAGCTAAGTTTATAAAAGTTTTAAAGTAAAATTGTATTTTAAAAACTTTTTGATCACTATGGGTTCTAAAAATTATAAGGAAGGGCAATCTATGCAACGACCACCACTACTTGAAACTAATGGTTTTATATATTGGAAAAATAGATTCGAAACATATGTGAAATCTAAAGATATTGATCTTTGGTACATTATTGTTGAAGGCGATTTTGAGGCTACCTCAAAAGATGATAAAGGGAATATAGTTAACATACCTCATGATAAACTAAATGATGAATTGAAGAAAAAGCTTTCTAAAAATAGTGAAGCAAAAATGGTTTTATACAATGCTTTACCGAAAAAGGAATTCGAAAGAATTTCTATGCTTAAAACCTCTAAAAAAATTCGGAATTCTTTAGTTGTAACTCATCAAGGCAACCAACAAGTTAAAAATAATAAAATTGATTTATTTGTTCAACAATATGAACAATTTTCAATATCGGATGAGGAAACTATGGATCATTCATTTGCTAACTTTAATACTATTATTACATCTTTACAAGCACTTGATGAATCTTTTTCTAGCCGTAACCATGTTAGGAGATATCTAAGGGCACTTCCTTCGAAGTGGAGATCCAAGGTAACGGCGATCGAAGAGTCAAAAGATTTGACAATCCTCACCCTCGATGAACTCATAGGCAACCTAAAAGTCTACGAGCTTGTCCTTGCTAAAGACTCCGAAGCCTCAAAGGTGAAAGAGATACACAAATCTCTTGCCCTTAAAGCCAAAAAGGCTTCAAGCGATGAAGAGAACTCCTATTCGAGTAGTGACGACGAGGAGTACGCTATGGCGGTAAGGGACTTTAAAAAGTTCTTTAGAAGAAAGGGAAGATACGTTAAACAACCGTATGATGATAAGAAAGGCTTTAGAAAAAGCAAAGAGGACGAGAAGCCAAAAGATGATCGTACTTGCTTTAAATATGGGGACCCAAACCACTTTATTAGTAAGTGTCCCAAACGGGATGATCAAAAGGCGTTCGTGAGTGGCACGTGGGGAATGAGCGACGAGGAGGACGAAGAAATTTGTCTCATGGCAAATGACGAGGTATGTCATGAATACTATAGTAGCTCATCACTTGATGACGACTCATTGCATAATGAATATGACAAACTATGCAATATTAGCTTAAAACTAATTAACAAAAACAAGCTTTTAAAGAGTCAAAACCAACTTTTAGATAAAGAAGTCATTGAATTAAAAGCAAAACTAAAACGTTTAGAAAAGGGTAAAATAGCAAGTGGTGAATGTGAACTTTGCGTTCAACTTCAAACAATAGTTGATCATCTAGATTCTAAAATTTCTAGAATGAGTACGAACACTTTAGATACAATATTAGATAGTGTTAAAACCGGTAACAACAAAAAAGGTTTAGGTATTCAACAACTTGATCCATCAACTAGTGAAAATAAAGAAACAAAATTTGTTAAGGAACTAGAAAAACCAGCCACTGTTGTGGCGGATCCCACATATCCCTTAAAAAGGGAACCGGCTAGTGTACAGCCAGGGATCCATGGATCTGCTGTAGCAAACAGTGGTAATAACGTAGCCTCTTCATCTAGAACCGAGTTTGTTATCGTTAATAGGAAGAAACCAACTCATGTCACCACTAGACAACCACCTCCAAAATATAATCCTACTTTTGCAAGAAACAAAGCTCCATCTTTTTCAAAACATAATCCATCTAGGAGACCTAATAACGTTTATCCAAGAAGTAACCATCAAATGGGATGAAACCCAAATATGCAAAATAGTTTTCCCTTTCAAAACTTTGCTCCATGGAATGAATACTCATCTTATCCATACATGTCCAACATGAATGGAATCTTTAACACTAATAGACCCATGAACAAATGGGGACCAAACTTTTGAGTTTATTATTGTCGTAGGTATGCTTAAAGGTTGACCTAGACCCGGATGAATGGGTCAAGGATAGCGGGTGCACGAGGCACATGACCGGCAATAGAGATCTATTCTCCACATATGAATCCTTCAATGGAGGTAATGTGGTGTTTGGAAATAGCAAAAGTAGAATCATCGGTAAAGGTACGAATTCTAACAAATCTCTAACCATTAACGATGTGTGTCACGTAAAAAACCTAAACTTTAACCTCTTAAGTATATGTCAAATATGTGATAAAAAGTGCAATGTACTTTTTACCAAAACCGGTATTAAGATATTAAAAAATGGCATAACCATAGGAAAAGGAATTAGGAAACATGGAGTCTATGTCATTAAAATCGGTAATGAACCTAAAGACAAACTATGTCTTACCTCTATGGATGATACTTCGACCTTATGGCATCGAAGATTGGGTCACGCCAACATGCGACTTCTTCAATCGCTATCATCCAAAGATCTAGTAAGAGATCTACCTAAGTTAAAATATGAACATCACTTTTGTGATGCTTGTAATGTAGGAAAACAAGCTCATTCTAGTCATAAAGCTAAAAACATGGTGTCTACAACTAGGTGTCTATAATTCATTATTTACATAGAGAGGCGTCCCAAACAATGTAAATAAAAAAATATAAACTTATGGTTTGGCGATTCACAATTTCCTTATTTAAATAAAAAGGCGTCCCAATCCATTTAAATAAAGACATTGTAAGTCATCCTACTTAAGAATTTCTGATTTAACATTCGTACTTAACTGATGAGTTACAGAGAAATTTGGGTGTTCTGGGAGTACAGAAGGAGTGTTTACACTCAGCTTTTAGAGACGGGAGTAAGAAAAACAAGGAAAGTTGCCATAATACTCAAAATAGTTGGTGAGTATATATATTTAGTGTAAATAAGGTAAGTTGGAGAGACAATTGTAATTGGTTACAATGTCTTGAGGAGGTTTCATAAATTTGAAAAATATAAAAGTAGGTACATGCTTGGGGAAATGTGATTAAGTCATAATGCCTTAGAATAGGCATATGGAGGTATATTTATTTTGTATAAAGTGATCAGAAGTATATATCAGTATACTAAAGTGTTTGTGTAGCATAGAAGTCACATAATTACCTGGAGGATGGAAGGCACGGAGAGCGAAAAGGCTATAAAAATATTTTTGTGAAAAAGTAGTTATAGTTTAGGTCTCAATTAGACCCGTTTCTCTATAACTGAGGCTCTGATACCAATCTGTAACACCCCCAATTTTGTGATACGCAGCGGAATTCAAGTTGGGTGTGACTTCATGGCTCAACAATTATAATAATAGAAAACGAATTCAAATTGTGTCGTTTAAAAAGATTTATCATTCGATTTATATAAATATCAGAGTTTATAAAATGAGGTCCCAGAGGTTTTACAGTTTATTAAATAAGTTTTCGAATGATAATATAGCCTTCTTGAGTATCCGTGCCCTTCCGTGCCATCCTCGTAAATTATGAACCTGAGATAGACTTGCTAAAAGTGTCAACACAAAGGTTGGTGAGGTCATAGAGTTTATAGGTAAAACAATTGAGTTCAGTAGTTTCGAGTTTGAGTGATAATCGTAATAAATATAGATATTGATAAAATAAGTAGAGGGCTATGTTGTTATACACCCATAGTTCGTTTGTTTAGTAATCAGTTGAACACGAGTTTCAAGGTTGGGCCATGTTGTTGCACCCATAAATTCAGTAGTTGCAGCATTTGTATCATTGCAACACAGTATATATTGCCTTAAGTCTCATGAACGCGAACATTAACACGAACGCGTCATAATAATGACGTAAGTTACAAACATCATAATAATGATGTGAGCAACAATGCCCTCTGGTAGGAGCTTGCCATTCTCCTAGTATTCTCAAATAAAGTGCATTTGGTTACCTATCCGGCTAACACAAATGGGGCGTCAACTGCCAATAGATCTATTCACTATATTCACGTTCACTCGCAAGTGATTAATGGTTCATGATATGAGGGACTTTTAGTGGCAATAGTGTATAACTTAGGCAATAACAATCAGGATCGCATACAGATAGTACTAGTGTTCAGGTTTGTAGCAAAACGTATAAAGTGTGATTATGAACTCATAGTAGTATGTAAAAGCTTTAGAGTACTTGTAAAAGTAAAAATAGGTAATTGAGCATGTATCTCCCCCAAAACAGTTTAAAAACAAGTAAAGGTAGGGGCCATGAACTCACAGTAATATGAAAAAGTTTAGAATACTTGTGAAAGTAAAAATAGGTAATTGAGCATGTATCTCCCCCAAAAATAGTATAAAACGCATAAAAGTAGGGTCTATGAAACTCACAATAGTATGTAAAAGTTTAGAGTACTTGTGATAGTAAAAGAAAGTAATTGAGCATGTATCTCCCCAAAAACGTTCAAAATAAGGAAAAGAGGGGCTATGACTCACCTCGATGTTACAGTTGTCTGGATGGAAAACAAATTAAGTAATGTGAATAAACTGCTACGTCTCTCGACCTGGGTTGGTATGTCATGTCTTTAGTATTCGAATTCAAGTTTATGTGATAATGATGCTTTATCGTTAGTTAAGTAACATGAAGTCTCTTCAAAAATTAGCAATACTTATCTTTCTTATTTTTATGGCTCGGATGATGGATATTAATGTTTATCGAAACCCAAGTTGTTAAATATTTTATGTTTCCAAAATGTTATAATTTACAATTATAAATATTTACAAGTTTTTCCCTTGCACTTTCAAAAATGACACCTTTAAACCCTCAACTATGGGTTATTGACAAAATCAGCCCTTGTATAATTAACTTCACAGAAATTACATTTTTAGTCCAAGAAAACTTTATCTTACAAAAATTACAATTTTTATGCTTGAAATTTTATAAGAAAAATTTACTAGTTTTTGGCCTAAATGGATAAAAGTGCGGGTGAATAAAAGCGAGGCCTTAAAAGGTTTTTACTACGTTCTTGATCCCTTCAAGAGTTTGTCCGGTGATATTTCTAATGGTTCAAACTAGAGGTCTTAAGCTTTTACGGTTTGGTCGTAATGATTTTCCAAAGTAGGGGGGTTAGGTGCATTTTGTTGGTTTTGGGCGATAACAGGGCCAAACGAGGGCAGATTTTACACGAGGCAAGCTAGTGTTTTTACAACACATTACACCCTTTAAACACTTTGCTGTAAGCTCTTCTAAATGGTATAGGTCTCCTATCCTAGTTGTCTTTGATTAGAAAGATACAAGTCCATGAACATGGCCACTTGGCCACGACGCGTTTTAAGAAAGTTTCATTTCTAACCCATTAACTTTTACGGTGTCATCTAGGAACATGGTAATATGTTTATTAACTCTTTTTAAGTCATTACCCATCATCCTATAACTCCTACGACTCAATTTTTGAAAAGTGCACACAAGGCCTTTTTATGAAAATTCCCGCGAGTCACCTTCTATGTGGTTGATTATAAAAGAGACTATAAGTGCTATTAAAGACCTTATTGGGGCATTAAAATCCTTGCAGCGAGCCCTTTAAAACAGTGTAAACCTCGTACTTTGCAACCCTTTAATTAGCAAGATATGAATTACGAAAAAGGGCTACTTAGGCTAATCTTGCCAAATTGTAATTCTCGTTTTCAAACCATAAAACTCTATATCTTTTGCATGCAATCTTATGAAATATTGTTTTACTCATTTCTAATGTTTCTAAGATAGTTCATAATCAAATTTATCAAAAATCCCGAGTTTTCCCCATATACCTGTTATAAAATACTTTTGGTGTTTAGGACTTTTAGCCAAAATGAAAGGTTGTTTTTAAGCATGGAAACTAGGCTTTTCAACCGGGTTATGGGGGCGTTCTAGAGTGTCCTAGGTGGCGTTTACAACGGTACTTTGGTTAACCCTAATACCTTTAACATGATGCAAATAAATGGGGCGCAAGTAGGGGGATTAGGCTGTTTTTGTAACATATATATAACAGCTGTTGGGATTTCTATTAAATTATGAGTTTGTTATGCGTTTTCTGGCCTCGTGCACCTGAGTTTTTGAAGAAAACGTCCTTCCGGACAACTTTCGTGTTTTAACTTTTTCATGAAACGGACCAGAAATGCCTCGTTTCACGTGCCCGACCCTTCTGTCCTAAGAAAGTTTCGGACAGATTTTTGGTAACTTCATTTGGTCCTAACTTTTGATTCATGTACTCGTTTTAAGTGATTCAAATTGCTACGTTTTCCTTATAAAATCCTTTTTAACAGTATGCAATTGATATTAAAATTTAAAACGAAATAGGATGAGTTTAATAGACTTACGTACTTGGGATTTGAATAGAACTAGATTGGCTTTCAAATGGAACAAGACTCTTTCCCTCTTCCGAGGCTCTAATGTACCCTTCCTTTACTTCACCTTGGGACTTAAGATCAGATTATAAGTGAGAGTGTGAGTGGTTGTGTGTTTCGAATGGATGATAAAGAAAGAGATGAAATGGGATTGATTTATATAGGGGAGATATTCTAAGGTTTCTTGAAGTGTTAGGTCACCATGTCATGGAAGAAATGAGACATAGTGAGGTGTTTGAAAGCTTGTCATGAGCTTGATATCCAGATCGAATGGATTGAAAGAGGACACACATGATGATTACTTGTTCAACTTGTGTCCATTTAGTTCGAATGGTTTAAAAAAATACACATAGGCTTGGATTGCTAAATGTTGGAGATGAAGGAACATAGTGATGTGTCTCCAAGGGCTTTGCAAAGGATTATGTGTCTTGAGATGAAAATGGAAATGCGTAACCTTGATTTACCATGTACTTAGTTTCTTACCATGTGATAAGTTAGCAATAATTGACCATTGGTTTGAAGATGAAGAAACAAGATGATGTGTTTATTTTTGGTGTAAGTAAATATTTGTGGTTAAGGTAATTACATGTAGTATATGGTAAATGTCTAGTTCAATTTTTAACTAAGGTAACATGGGGGGGGGATTTAGGCTTAGGGGGTAGTACCTAGGGCTTAGTGTGTTGTACATGGAGTCTAGGTGAAGTAGTAACTTGGTTTTAGGGCTTAGGTGAAGTTAGTTTATGTATTTAAACTTAATCTTAGGTTAATGTAGCTTATGCATATTAAATAAGTAACCTTTATGCATAGGATACTTGTACCACAAGCATTAGAGAGTTGTACATTAGGTTTGAAAATTTAAGAAAGTCAATTTTAAGGGCTTGTGCAATATAGGTTTGTATCATGTGCTTTAAGGTAGGTACATTGAGGTTTATAATGTGATTTTATGTAAACATTAAGCTTTATGCATTAAGGACTTGTACCCATGCTTAAAAGACTTGTACTCTAGATATAAAATGTTGTACTTTACTATTTATGAAAAATCGTAGTTATAATAAATTAGGGTTTCATGTAAACTCAAATAAATGGTTAACGTTTAACTTGAAAGTTTAATAATTGTACTTTAACGTAATAACGTTAAGTAGTAAATAAAAGTTGAAAACTTTTATAGTTTAACATATAAAGATGTTTATGTTTATTAAAGATGTGAGTTTCATCACATTGGCTAGTTGTTGTGATCAAATAAGTGGATATCGTTTCTTAAAAAAAAAATTGGACGTAGAAAATGGATAAGTATTCTTTCGTTAGAATATTATATTAGTTTAATACGAGGTGAAATTTACCGGTGGTTACAGTCTCACCCCCTTATATTGAATCTCGTCCTGAGATTCAGTCCATGTTAAATGTTGATTAAATGTAGTTTCGCTTGTGAAAGCTTATAAGTTAGAATTTATTGTTTTTACATGTGAATAACATTATTCCGAAGGTCATATTAACTTAAGAAAATTTTTATTTTGAATGAAGATTGTTATTTTATAAGGTCTATCATATTTTAGTAATTAATTTTGAAAATAACATGGGTCATAATGGCTTATGAAAATCAAATTATTGATATCAAAAAAATTTCGAATGAGAGAAAGTTTTTGAACTTCAGCTTTTGTAGATGATGAATTAGTTTGTTCCTTAGTAAGGTGAACAGTAGTTTTTAACGGTCATGAACAGTAACCCCCAACGGTCGTGAACAGTACCCCCAACGGTCATGAACAGTACCCCCAACGGCTAGTTTTTTTTTAATTACCCCATTTTAATCCTCATTCCTTCATACTAACTTTCCCACCTACATTTTTCATATCATACTTCAAAATGCCACATATTATTACCATTGTTGCACTCGTGTATGTTGTAATATCTGCTATCTATTTAGCCAACATCACGGATGAAGATTACGAATTCTTAGCCGTGGTCTTAGTGATTCTTGTACCACTCGTGATCCTAGCCATCGGCGTGGATAAATTATGAGGGTAATAGTATTATGTTAGGAATGGTGAAATAATTTGTTGTTTAATTTGTGTTATTTTGTAATCGTATGCGTCAGCATTTATTGAGTTGTGGTCTTGTGTTGGTTGTTGGGTTGAAACCCAATACGCTTAATGGTGTGTTTGTTTATGTAACCTGGGCCGAGGCTCTTTTAATTTAAATGTGTTTGTTTGTTTTACTAATGGGTTGAAGCCCACTTTTCGTTATAAAAAGGAAGTGTTTTATATATTGAGCTACGTCTCTTGTTATTTCATTCACCATGCTTAATAACTCATTTATATTTGTTATACAGAATAATCAAGATACTGCATCCAGTCATGATTCTCGCTCTCATAGGTGTAGTCGTGTTTTTCATTAGCTTGGCGGATCAACCATTTGGCGATACCATACCTTATTTGGTGATTTTTGTAACATTAGCACTACCGATGCTAATTATATCATTATGTATTAATATTTATGGATTCTAATGTAATAAAAATTTACGTTATTTGTGTTTGCCATATATCTTTGTGAATTTTTGTGATCCTCGAGTTTGTACTTATATCATTTCAGATACAAATAAGCCCACTTATCTATAATTCATTATTTACATAGAGAGGCGTCCCAAACAATGTAAATAAAGAAATATAAACTTATGGTTCGGCAATTCACAATTTCCTTATTTAAATAAAAAGGCGTCCCAATCCATTTAAATAAAGACATTGTAAGTCATCCTACTTAAGAATTTCTGATTTAACATTCGTACTTAACTGGTGAGTTACAGAGAAATTTGGGTGTTTTGGGAGTACAGAAGGAGTGTTTACACTCAGCTTTTAGAGACGGGAGTAAGAAAATCAAGTAAAGTTGCCATTATACTCAAAATAGTTGGTGAGTATATATATTTAGTGTAAATAAGGTAATTAGGAGAGACCATTGTAACTGGTTACAATGTCTTGAGGAGGTTTCATAAATTTGAAAAATATAAAAGTAGGTACATGCTCGGGGAAATGTGATTAAGTCATAATGCCTTAGAATAGGCATATGCAGGTATATTTATTTTGTATAAAGTGATCAGAAGTATATATCAGTATACTAAAGTGTTTGTGTAGCATAGAAGTCACATAATTACCTGGAGGATGGAAGGCACGGAGAGCGAAAAGGCTATAAAAATATTTTTGTGAAAAAGTAGTTATAGTTTAGGTCTCAATTAGACCCGTTTCTCTATAACTGAGGCTCTGATACCAATCTGTAACACCCCCAATTTCATGATACGCAACGGAATTCAAGTTGGGTGTGACTTCAAGGCTCAACAGTTATAATAATAGAAAACGAATTCAAATTGTGTCGTTTAAAAAGATTTATCATTCGATTTATATAAATATCAGAGTTTACAAAATGAGGTCCCAGAGGTTTTACAGTTTATTAAATAAGTTTTCGAATGATAATATAGCCTTCTTGAGTATCCGTGCCCTTCCGTGCCATCCTCGTAAATTATGAACCTGAGATAAACATGCTAAAAGTGTCAACACAAAGGTTGGTGAGTTCATAGAGTTTATAGGTAAAACAATTGAGTTCAGTAGTTTCGAGTTTGAGTGATAATCAGAATAAATATAGATATTGATAAAATAAGTAGAGGGCTATGTTGTTATACACCCATAGTTCGTTCGTTTAGTAATCAGTTGAACATGAGTTTCAAGGTTGGGCCATGTTGTTGCACCCATAAATTCAGTAGTTGCAGCATTTGTATCATTGCAACACAGTATATATTGCCTTAAGTCTCATGAACGCAAACCTTAACACGAACACGTCATAATAATGACGTAAGTTACAAACATCATAATAATGATGTGAGCAACAATGCCCTCTGGTAGGAGCTTGCCATTCTCCTAGTATTCTCAAATAAAGTGCATTTGGTTACCTATCCGACTAACACAAATGGGGCGTCAACTGCCAATAGATCTATTCACTATATTCGCGTTCACTCGCAAGTGATTAATGGTTCATGATATGAGGGACTTTTAGTGGCAATAGTGTATAACTTAGGCAATAATAATCAGGATCGCATACAGATAGTACTAGTGTTCAGGTTTGTAGCAAAACGTATAAAGTGTGATTATGAACTCATAGTAGTATGTAAAAGCTTTAGAGTACTTATGAAAGTAAAGATAGGTAATTGAGCATGTATCTCCCCCAAAACAGTTTAAAAACAAGTAAAGGTAGGGGCCATGAACTCACAGTAATATGAAAAAGTTTAGAATACTTGTGAAAGTAAAAATAGGTAATTGAGCATGTATCTCCCCCAAAAATAGTATAAAACGCATAAAAGTAGGGGCTATGAAACTCACAATAGTATGTAAAATTTTAGAGTACTTGTGATAGTAAAAGAAAGTAATTGAGCATGTATCTCCCCCAAAACGTTCAAAATAAGGAAAAGAGGGGCTATGACTCACCTCGATGTTACAGTAGTCTGGATGGAAAACAAATTAAGTAATGTGAATAAACTACTACGTCTCTCGACCTGGGTTGGTATGTCATGTCTTTAATATTCGAATTCAAGTTTATGTGATAATGATGCTTTATCGTTAGTTAAGTAACATGAAGTCTCTTCAAAAATTAGCAATACTTATCTTTCTTCTTTTTATGGCTCGGATGATGGATATTAATGTTTATCGAAACCCAAGTTGTTAAATATTTTATGTTTCCAAAATGTTATAATTTACAATTTTAAATATTTACAGTTTTTACCCTTGCACTTTCAAAAATGACACTTTAAACCCTCAACTATGGGTTATTGACAAAATCAGCCCTTGTATAACTAACTTCACAGAAATTACATTTTTAGTCCAAGAAAACTTTATCTTACAAAAATTACAATTTTTATGTTTGAAATTTTATAAGAAAAATTTACTAGTTTTTGGCCTAAATGGATAAAAGTGCGGGTGATTAAAAGCGAGGCCTTAAAAGGTTTTTACTACGTTCTTGATCCCTTCAAAAATTTTTCCGGTGATCTTTCTAATGGTTCAAACTATAGGTCTTAAGCTTTTACGGTTTGGTCGCAATGATTTTCCAAAGTAGGGGGGGTTACGTGCCTTTTGTTGGTTTTGGGTGATAACAGGGCCAAACGAGGGCATATTTTACACGAGGCAAGCTAGTGTTTTTACAACGCATTTGACCCTTTAAACACTTTGCTGTAAGATCTTCTAAATGGTATAGGTCTCATATCCTAGTTGTCTTTGATTAGAAAGATACAAGTCCACGAACATGGCCACTTGGCCACGACGCGTTTTAAGAAAGTTTCATTTTTAACCCATTAACTTTTACGGTGTCATCTAGGAACATGGTAATATGTTTATTAACTCTTTTTAAGTCATTACCCATCATCCTATATCTCCTACGACTCAATTTTTGAAAAGTGCACACAAGGCCTTTTTATGAAAATTCCCGCGAGTCACCTTCTTTGTGGTTGATTATAAAAGAGACTATAAGTGCTTTTAAAGACGTTATTGGGGCATTAAAATCCTTGCAGCGAGCCCTTTAAAATAGTGTGAACCTCGTACTTTGCAACCCTTTAATTAGCAAGATATTAATTACGGAAAAGGGCTACTTAGGCTAATCTTGCCAAATTGCAATTCTCGTTTTTAAACCATAAAACTCTATATCTTTTGCATGCAATCTTGTGAAATATTGTTTTACTCATTTCTAATGTTTCTAAGATAGTTCATAATCAAATTTATCAAAAATCCCGAGTTTTCCCCATATACCTGTTATAAAATACTTTTGGTGTTTAGGACTTTTAGCCAAAATGAAGGGTTGTTTTTAAGCATGACGACTAGGCTTTTCAACCGGGTTATGGGGGCGTTCTAGAGTGTCCTAGGTGGCGTTTACAACGGTACTTTGGTTAACCCTAATACCTTTAACATGATGCAAATAAATGGGGCGCAAGTAGGGGGGTTAGGCTGTTTTTGTAACATATATATAACAGCTGTTGGGATTTTTATTAAATTATGAGTTCGTTATGCGTTTTCTGGCCTCGTGCTCCTGAGCTTTTGAAGAAAACGTCCTTCCGGACAACTTTCGTGATTTAACTTTTTCATGAAACGGACCAGAAATGCCTCGTTTCACGTGCCCGACCTTTCTGTCCACAGAAAGTTTCGGACAGATTTTTGGTAACTTCATTTGGTCATAACTTTTGATTCGTGTACTCGTTTTAAGTGATTCAAATTGCTACGTTTTCCTTATAAAATCCTTTTTAACAGTATACAATTGATATTAAAAGTTAAAACGAAATCGGATGAGTTTAATAGACTTACATACTTGGGATTTGAATAGAACTAGATTGGCTTTCAAATGGAACAAGACTCTTTCCCTCTTCCGAGGCTCTAATGTACCCTTCCTTTACTTCACCTTGGGACTTAAGATCAAATTATAAGTGACAGTGTGAGTGGTTGTGTGTTTCGAATGGATGATAAAGAAAGAGAGGAAATGGGAATGATTTATATAGGGGAGAGATTCTAAGGTTTCTTGAAGTGTTAGGTCACTATGTCATGGAAGAAATGAGACATAGTGAGGTGTTTGAAAGCTTGCCATGAGCTTGATATCCAGATCGAATGAATTGAAAGAGGACACACATGATGATTACTTGTTCAACTTGTGTCCATTTAGTTCGAATGGTTTAAAAAAATACACATAGGCTTGGATTGCTAAATGTTGGAGATGAAGGAACATAGTGATGTGTCTCCAAGGGCTTTGCAAAGGATTATGTGTCTTGAGATGAAAATGGAAATGTGTAACCTTGATTTACCATGTACTTAGTTTCTTACCATGTGATAAGTTAGCAATAATTGACCATTGGTTTGAAGATGAAGAAACAAGATGATGTGCTTATTTTTGGTGTAAGTAAATATTTGTGGTTAAGGTAATTACATGTAGTATATGGTAAATGTCTAGTTCAATTTTTAACTAAGGTAACATGGGGGGGGGGGGGGCGTTAGGCTTAGGGGGTAGTACCTATGGCTTAGTGTGTTGTACATGGAGTCTAGGTGAAGTAGTAACTTGGTTTTAGGGCTTAGGTGAAGGTAGTTTATGTATTTAAACTTAATCTTAGGTTAATGTAGCTTATGTATATTAAATAAGTAACCTTTATGCATAGGATACTTGTTAAATTTTGGGGTATTAATCTGTAGCAAACATGTCATTCTATCAATTGCTAATGGCTTTCAAGTTATGTTCAGTGCAGGCTTATTACAGGGGTTGATCATGGTCAAAGCATAAATGGTTTAAAGTTCCAAGATGTTCATTTCTGCTGATGAGTCATTTATAGCCGTTAGAGGGGTCTCTGTGTATCTTTATCTCCTATTTAATAAGTCCCTTAATCTAGGGTTAGAGAAAACTGTGTATGCAGTCATTATCTCACATTCTCTTCTTTCTGATCATTACATTGATCTTGTCTTCTCTTTGTATTTGTATGATTACTGTCTCATTGACATTAATCTAACCTTGTAACACTTTGGATACTATTGTTGATTTAATCTAAGCCGACTATTGAGGCTTAGGTTTGAATAAAGGTTCTATTATTCATCTTGTGTTGCTAATACTTTCGTACATGGTATCAGAGCTTCAGGCTCATAATCAGTATTGATTCACCACCCAAGGGTTTCTTCGTAGAAACTTGGGGACATCTCTTCAGCAACAAATTGGTGGTTTGGGGTTATTGCTATTGGCATAATCACTGGTTATTTTCTATTCACAATTAGCCCTAGACTAAGTGAATCTAGGGTAATTGTGATTTGTTCTTTCCGCTGCATATTGCTCTGTAAGTCTAAGTCTAATCTCTTCTTCAAACATACAGTACTTAAGTCTTTGTGGGTGCAAACGGGTAGACTAACATCTTGATCTGCCACCTTTGAGTGGTATGAATACCTGCTCTGGTTTACCCCAGTCCACAGACTTGGTGCTTGTTGTTTCTTAATTACAAAGTCTTATTTATTTCTTTATATGTCTATCTGCTCTAGTTGTTATTCTCTATCTGTGTTATCTGTCTATCTTATTGTTTGCATTATGGCTGTTGGTGATGATAATACTGGTGGTGGTGGTGGTTCTTCCACTGAGAAAAGCTTATCCTTTGGTGATGCTTTGTATTTACACCCTAATAACACCAATGGTACTCCCATTATTTCTATCAAACTCACTGGAACTGAAAATTATAAAATATGGAATATGACCATGACCTTTGCCTTAAGGAATCATAATAAGTTAGGGTTTATTGATGGTACTTGCATAAGAGATGATTCGAACCTTAGTCTTGCTAATCAATGGGATACTTGTAACTCTTTTGTGGTTACTTGGATTCTTAACTCTCTCAGCCCTGAACTATTTTCTGTTGCTATCTATGCTAAAACTGCTTATGAAATGTAGAATGATCTTAAAGATACTTATGATAAGGTTGATGGTTCAACTATTTTTAATTTGCATAAAAATATAAAATCTCTTAGTCAAAGTGTGTCCTCTCTTGCTGATTATTATAACAACCTTAACTCTTTATGAAAACAATTTGATTGTATGATTTGCTTGCCTCCCTGCACTTGTGAGGCTGCAAAACATTTTGAAAAACACAATCAGCTAATCAAGTTAATGAAATTTCTTATGGGTCTTAATGACTCCTATGTTCCCATCAGAAGCAATATTTTAACCAGAGATCCTTTGCCTAATGTTAAAACTGCCTTCTCTATTGTCTCTGGAGAAGAATCTCACAGAAATGTTTCATCTGGGAATAGCTCTGCTAAACCCAATGCTACGGCTTTTGCTGCAAAAACTTCTGATGGTGGAAAATTTTTTGATAACAAAAAAGGATTTAATGATGGTAACAGCTCAAACAACAGAGGACCAAACATGAATCTCAAATGTACTAACTGCAAAAAACCTAGTCACACTGTTGATAGATGTTATGATCTTGTTGGTTATCCTGCTGGATATGTCAAAAGGAATTTTAATGCTAAACCTGTCAGCAGTAACAATGTTTCCACTGATGCTAATCATATCACTGATAATAGAGCTAGCAACTCCCCTGTCTCTTTGTCTAATGAACATCTCTCCAGACTTATGACTCTTCTTAATGACAACAATGTGTCTTCTGCTAATGCCAACATGGCAGGTAAAATTTTTTCAGGAACTTTCTTTAATGGCAGTGTAAAGTTTAACATAAACTTCAACAAATTTTTTAACAACACAAAAACCTTACCTGGAAACATCAGTCTTGGTTGGATTATTGACTCTGGTGCAAATCAGCACATGACTGTTTCTGCCAAATTTCTAATTAATGTTGTTGACATTTCTAATCTTGGTCTAACTGTTGGACATCCCAATGGTACTCAGGCCCTAATTACTAAAATTGGTGATTTAAAGGTCAATAATGACCTAACTCTCTTTGATGTTCTGGTTGTTCCTGAGTACAATGTCAGTCTGCTGTCTGTTCATAAGATTGCTAGAGACAATAAGATGTTTGTTGGGTTTAATGAATCTAATTGCTATATACAGGATTTACATCAAAAAAGGATTGTGGGGATTGGTAAACAATGCAATGGGTTATATATGTTTGATATTGATTCTACATGTAAGATTACTTCTAATAACTGCATTTCTGTTTGTCATGTTTCTAGAAATATCTGGCATCAAAGACTTGGTCATCCCTCTGACCAAGTCCTACATATACTTAAATCCACTCTTAAACTTGATAGTTCATCTGAATCTGATCATCTTTGTGATACTTGCAACAAAGCTAAACAAACCAGGGAACCATTCCCTCTAAGTGAACATAAATCAACTAAAATTGGTCAACTTGTTCATCTAGATGTATGGGGACCATATAAAGTCACTAGCAGAGATGGTTACAAATATTTTTTAACCATAGTTGATGACTATTCCAGGGCAGTGTGGGTTTATATGCTTAAGGGGAAAGATGATGTTTATGTTTCCATTGTTAACTTTACTCATATGCTATCAAATCAATTTGAACACAATGTTAAGATTTTCAGAAGTGATAATGGGACAGAATTTGTCAATAATAAACTTCAACACTTCTTTCATGAAAAAGGAATTTTACATCAAACCTCTTGTGTTTATACACCACAACAAAATGGTATTGCAGAAAGGAAACATAGGCATCTCCTTAATGTGGCTAGATCCCTTATGTTTCAGGGGGAATTACCTCTATATCTTTGGCATGAATGTGTTCTAACTGCTGCCTATGTCATAAACAGGTTACCCTCTTCAGTTATGTCTGGCAAGTCCCCCTTCTCCCTTGTGTATGAGCATGACCCTTCACTCTCTCTCCTTAGAGTCTTTGGCTGCTTATGCTATGCCACCATTCTCAACATCTCTGATAAATTTGGTAGTAGGTCTGAGAAAAGTGTCTTTATTGGTTATTCAAATGAGAAAAAACGTTATAAACTTTTAAGTTTAGAAACAAAAAATATCTTTTATTCCAGAGATGCCAAATTTTATGAAACGGTTTTTCCCTTCAAAATGAAAAATACTTTGTCAAAACCTTTTGTTGAAACTTATGTGCCTAAAGATTTAAATCACAAAAAATTCTTTGACTCACAAATAAGTCCCAATGATGAAGGGAGAGTGACATCCTATGATGATGGCACAGTATTGAGTCATCCTACTAGGGATGATGAACATGTTGCAACATCTATAGATGATAATACACACCCTGAGGGCACCACATCACATGAATCACATCCTGCTGATGCATCTTCTGATTTTGCTGATACATCCTCTGATTCAAATCAGAACTCTGAACAAGAAGGAGGCTTGCTAGCCACTATTGCTAGAAGGTCAACCAGAGTTTCTAAGTTGCCCAGTAATCTTAATGACTTTATTATAGAAGGGAAAGTCAAATATGGTGTTGAAAAGGTTGTTAATTACTCTAACCTTAACAAAGATAACTACTGCTTTGCTTCTAGTCTTAATAAAAGTATTGAACCTACCTGTTATGAAGAAGCTATCCTTGATAGTAATTGGGTTGATGCTATGAACTCTGAAATTGAGGCCTTAAATGAAAATCATGCTTGGGATATAACTGATCTCCCACCTAATAGAACTCCCATTGGTTACAAATGGATCTACAAAATCAAATATAAAGCTAATGGTGAAGTTGATAGATACAAGGCTAGATTAGTTGTTAAAGGTTACAACCAAAGGGAAGGAATAGACTATGATGAAACTTTTTCCCCTGTCGTGAAAATGTCTATTGTTAGATGTCTTATTGCCTTAGCTGTGAAAAACAAATGGCCTCTTTTCCAACTTGATGTTAACAATGCTTTTTTGTATGGAGACCTTGATGAGGATGTCTATATGACCATCCCTAAGGGGTTCTGTAATGAGAACAATAAGAATAAAGTTTGCAAACTTGTCAAGTCTCTATATGGCCTTAAACAAGCCCCCAGGAAATGGAATGAAAAACTTGTTAGTGTTTTTGTTAGGTCACTAGTTTTACAACACAAGCTTATAGAGAAAGAGATGAAGGCGGATGAACAAGCTAAACACACACACACATGCGTATAATATGAAACCGGTTATGCAAAGGAGTGAATGAGAGAATAACTTGAACAACCAACCTTCAAATGAAGGTTATTACAATGTATTTATAGGCAAGGAGCTAGGGCAACACTCCCTCTCCTTCCCTATTCCTTATTGGGCTTGGATCAAGCTTATGGGCCTTCTACATAAGCTTGACCTTAAACAAACATAAAGGCCATAATAAAGCTACCTATTACATATGAAATATAAATACTTGAAATACTGTTTAGGAGTGATTCCAACAATCTCCCCCTCAAGTATATATGAATGTAAACGGTGAAGGCGTTGATGTAATAGTAGCTGTGACGTCTTCTGACATTCTTCTTTCTTGTGAGAGGAATTGCCTTGATTTGAACAATCTCCCCAGTGTAGAGAGATCGTTATCTTTGAGCAGTTATGCTTTGACGTCATCTTTAACTTTGTTCTTTGATCATTGTTCTTTGTGGTGAAAGTGATAGTATGTTGTTGTCTGCATCAGTCTGCCTCAGGTCTGCTTCGCTGCTCCAGTGTCTCCACGTCATTCTTCAACATGCTCACACGCTCTTTGACGTTGGAAATCAATACTTATGAAGTTCTGTAAGTCTTTAACTTTGTAGATTCTTTGATTGATGAAGAATCATTCTGACTGTTGTGTTGCATTCGAATAGAACTTTCATTAGTGATGATGTTGGCGTGAGCATGAGAAGAATCAGCACGATCATCCCGCTCCGGAGCTTCCATAAGAAGAAAACATTTCAAACGGTTAGTAATAAGCGGTTTCCGGCACTTACAAGTTTGAACTTCGAGAGTGTTAACAGCATAGTGTGAAAACACAACTCTAATTCTTACAAAGGCCGTTCCTGAACTGGAGTCCCACAAGTGAGATAACGCGATGTACCGAAGTACATCTACAGTTCAGATGAGTTGCTGAGGTACACCGAAGCATCACCTCACGACTGTAGACCGTTTGAGACACACTCCGCGTAATCCACGGGGAGTTACCGAAGCGACCTGCTGTCAGGGCTGTTTGATGTTGACCCTGGCAGGAGTTTCCATTCAATCACTGAGGATCACAGATGTGAACCTCTCATAAATGTTCTTGACAGATTGCTAAGATCTGTGAAGGACTCGATATGAACCACTGAATCACTGAAGATCTTATTTGTTGATCAACAAGTGATTAAATGTCAAGTGTTCCTAAGAGATCTTTGATGAATCTCGTGGCTCTAGACTCAATAGTGCGTTTTGGTTTTCCTGAGCGGAGACTAGGGAGAGGGTATCCTTCTTCAATACCAGCGATCTCTAAGAGAAAGCCAATAGTTTATGTAGGGTTCCCTGTGAGAATTAAACAAATTTCTGTTGAGAGAAACTTGAGTGGCTAAGAAGGTTTAGTGCATGCGTCACTGGGTCCATGACGGCTTTTAATCTTCAATACCAGTGTCACTAAGTGACAACCAGTAGCATATGAATTGAACCCGGTGTCTGCCCTAAGTTGAATAATCTGGAGGGCTATTTCTTTTCACCCTTTACTTTACATTTCTTTTTGATTCTTCAACTCCTTCTTTCTCCGATTCTCATTTTCTCCTTTTTATAATCATTCCTAAGGACTTCTAACACTAACTAATGGTAGTGTCCTTGGGTAGATCCCTCCGGCTCTGGCGGATCATAGGACGGTTATTCTTAACCTTAGTCACCTTATAACTCCATGACTATCCTATGTTTGCCATTATAACCACTGTAAGTTAAAATATCTCTCAAAGGGTTTGTAAATGAAAAACATGTTTGAACCACAGTGAGAGATAAGTTTTTGCATAAATACTCCCCCTCCACATGTGCTTAATAGTTTTAATGGTTAAATGCACAGTGAGGAAAGAGCGCGCACTTTATGAATTGATCCACTAAAGATAGACAATCTCCCGCGAGACACGGTTACGTTGAATAGTTAAAGAGTTACATTGTCAGCTTTTAGGTGACAACTAGCTCTAATAACTACCTTGAAGGTGTAGACAAACCTCGAAAGGTTGTCATACCCGTCAGAGTTCATGTCTATCAAGAGCTTCTCGAATGGTACCTTCTACTAAGACGAGTCCTTTGCGAGACACGTTTACATCACTAGCGAACTAGCTTGAAATTATTACCCGTCCAGGACAAGTCTTTTCGAGTTATAGACAGTTTAGTACCGTCAATTCGTTGGTTAAGTCTGAGGTACACAGATTCATTTGCATTCAGCACAACATATTTCTTATCACACAAATTTTCTCCCCCTCAAAAATGGCATATAAGATGTTATTTTTGAAACATTTTGAGAATAAATATGACCATTTTGAGTGTTGCGGGAAGAGTGACCACTGTGAACAATTTGTGAACAAAGTTTTAAACAAATACTCCCCCTCAACTAGTGATAAACGGTTGAGATTTTGAAATCATATGGGGAAGTACTTGTCTTTTTGAGCAAAACCTTGAAAAATGAAAGGTTTGATAGGTTTTACTCAAAAATAAGAAGCTTTCGCTCCTTTTATAAGGATTGTGGCACTGAGGCGTACCACAGGGTCCTTTCTTGACCATTACGGGTTGTACACTGTTATGTGTGCACAAGCCATCCACATATATATAATCATACATCCAAAATCATATGAAGGAAACAATTCAAGGGGTACCAGGAAGTGCAGTGATGTTCCCAGGAGTGCGCACAGGGCGTTGAAAGTCGGTGATGTTTATCCTGGGTCTACCACCAACATAGCTCTCCAGGCGTCTGAACTGATCCCTTCTGAACAACCGTTCATCAATCATGGTGATGATCCTTCTCACATCCCTTCTATCCTGAGAGTTCCAGCGCTTAGGATTCCCAACTTTCAGGCGTATATCCTTCAATCTGTACGCCAATCCATCCCTAACCATCTTCAAGGTATGATCCCCGAATTTGTGGAGCTCACTACACGCCATTAAGCAGTTTCTGCGAAGTTCACTGCGGTAAACAATGCCGAAAGGTTTGCTGATGAGCGTAAGTTGTTTGAGCTGGTTGATGTCAGGAAGATCAAGCTGTGGTGGAGTGAAGTTTACACGTTTCTGATATGATTCAACAGCCATCTGGATATCTTCGACACGTTCTTTGATCACAATGCGTCTAATGAAGATGAGAACTGACTTGATAAATTCACGTTGAATTTCAGTCGAGAATTGTCTCATGCGACCCTGTACTTTGGCAAGGTACATGTCTTCGATGTCGTTGAGTGACAAGTTCTCAAAGTCAGCCTCTGAGAATTCATAGTCTTGTTCATCTTGTCGTTTGACTATGATATTCTTCAAGAATGTGTAGTCCCATTTAGACTTGAGATCAATGTGTTTGATGGCCACGATGTTCTTTGAGCAATACACTTCATGTTGAGACTTCTGAACCAGGCAGCTTCTGTAGTAGATTTTTCGGCGTTCAGGCCAATGATGAATCCCATACAATGCATCTTGGTCGTATGCTTGCACTTTGTCAGAGAACAAGTGATTTGCACGTTCTTCGATAGCTATGCAGTTTGAGTAGGTAGCTGCTGGGAATGGAAGAGTTAATGATGTAGCGTATTTTCTTGAACCATCGCCACCATGGAGAAGAAATTCCAGGTCTGTGTTGAAGAAATATCTGAAGGGAATCCTTGGTTCATCTGGTTGGCCGATTGTTGGTAGAGGTTTGGTCCAGTCAGTGTAGTATGGAGGGTTGTTCCGTTTAGTGAAGTCGATGTTTGCTTCTGGGTTGAGCCAATCCATGTTGTTAGACATGGCTCGAGCAATGTTTTCAAGGTGATATTCAACCTCGATTGCACTTTCCGAGCTGTTTTTCAACAGAAGGAATGCGTCATTCTTGATGCGCTTCAACTCGGATTTCGTCATCTTCTTCACACGGAATCTTTCTTGCAAGATTTTTGCATGCTCCAAGGTACTACCGTCTACCAATTCTTGACCTTCTTCAGGGTAGGGAGTGTCGTTAACAAGAGTAGAAAACCATTCAAATTCTGCGGTTGTATCGTCATCTAGCCATGATACGACATCAGGCTGAGTCATCTTTTTCTTGCTTTTAGAAGGCCTTGATGATGATTCGGGTTTCTTCACTTGTTTGGGAGAGGAGGGTTGTTGTTGGGGCTCAAGGACCTCTTCATCGTCACCACCCGTATACTCAAAGTGATCACCAGTTTTCTGAGTCAAGGGTGGTAACTCGGAATCGTCTCGAGGTTTATCAGTGGAAGACCGCGGTGATGGAGACTTATGTTGAGAAGAAGTTCGATGTGGAGGAGGTGGCATAGATGTAGATTGACCAGACTGCTTCTGACGTTTAGGTGCAGAGTCCTTATCCTTATCATTGTCATCTCTTGGTCTTTTGGGTTGAGCGGCTGACTCCTTGCATGATGATCTGAGTTGATAGTCAAGTAGAATTTCGAAAAATTTAGCTTCATCTGAATTAAACGTTCCAGATCTCTTTGACATTTGCATCACTAGTTTAGCGATTAACTCAGATTCGGAGAGATCAGCTTCTTTTGCCATTGTATGTTTGACCAATGCTACGATGTTAGGGGTGAGTTGTCTGGAAAATACTTCTTTTGTCACACTGGGGACAGTGTCGAGAAGAAACTTGTGGGTTTGTTCTCTTGCTGACTTTTCCAGTTCCTTTTGGACTTTTGGAACGATATCCTGAAGGTACTTTTGCGTGTAACCTTCAATCATTTCATTTAGTTCCCCCTGACGATGACTTCTCATGAACTCCTGAATAGCTTTCCTATCTTTCCGCATCTCATCATTCTTATCATGTAAGTACTGCATTTGTTCAGCATACCAATTAAGTTTTCTTTGAAGCATGTCCTTCTTTCTAACTTGTTTGACAGCTTTCACAATTCTTGCATGTGTTTGAGAAATCCAAGACTTTGGTGGTTTCTTCACGGATTTGGATGATGATCTGGTTGACTTAGTTGATGGTGGTGGTGATGAATGAGATGAAGAGTCTGATGATGAGGAGACATGAGGAGACTTCATGTCCTTAGGAGTTTCTGAGGTTTTCTCCTTTGAGTGAGTTGGACTGTCTAGAAGAAACTTTGTATAATCATCCTCGTCATCCTTAGACTTTTCTTTCTCAGTTTCCTGCTTCTCAAAATCATACACAATGGTGTCTTCAACAGGCGGTTGTTGTTGCAGAAGAGTGGTGGCACCAGATCCCTTATCGGGTTGATTAACCGCATCAGGATCTGGAGAGGAGTGGGCAGCACCACTTGATCCTCCGGGGCCACCCATTTGATCTTTAGCAAAATCAGCAGCCTTTTGAATGTGTCGGACGTTGTGAAACTTTTTCCTGTATGATTTATCCAATTGCTCTTCTTCATCTTCAGAGCTCTCATCATAAGGTACAATAGCTGGAGTCTTCCCTTTTTCTTAGACAGCTGGAGGACTTGGAGGTTTTGTCACTGAGGCAGGTGTTTCGGTTGCAGTTGCAGAGTAATGAACCTCTTCATCTGTCTCAGTATCTTCAGAGCTCTCATCCCTAAGTTGTCTTTGAGGTTCAAGTGTGGGGATAGGTTCGGCTTCCTTTACGGGAATAATCCTTATAGAAGGAGCTTTCTTTTTAGGAACCTTCCTTTGACTCGCAGAACTTGTTGTGCTTCCTGCACTTCCTCTTCTGGTTCTCCTGACAGGTGTTCCAGAAGATTTTTCGTCAAGATGACCAACTTTGCCTTGTCTAACTGCTTCCAGATATCTTTGGTACGTTTCGAGTTTTCTGACATCTTCAGTTAGAAGGAAATCTGGCAATACAGCACCTTGTTTCTTTGTGGACGTTTCCTTGATTCTGACAGAGAGAATAGGTTCCGTCAACATGTCGTGGTTGTCGGGGTCATTGAGCCTCTTGGGAATATCAGGATGAAGTCCAAGTGCTCTCTGTATCAACAGTTTAGTATATCTGATGTAGGGAATCTTTGAGCCAAGTTTGCTGAGAAATGACATCATGTCATCCCAAATCAGAGCTTCAATAGCGATGTGTTTCATGTTGACGAATGCCCAAAATATTTGCAGTTCTATGAGCTTAGGATGCTCATAGCCGCTATCACGACCAGAAACAGACTTGGTGATGATCATGTAGAGTGTTCTCCATGGTTGAGGAATACTCTTAAGCTCCACGTGAGAGTGCTTGGTGATTACTCCTGTAGCCTCATCATAACCGATATTGATTAAGAATTGGAGAGTTAACTCTTCAGCAGGTGTGGCATAAAGTTTGGTTGGATTGACTTCAGGAATAAGGAGAGCAGCCCTTAAATCTGCAGGTGTAATAGTGACTTGTTTGTGGTTTAGAGTCACTGTCACAGCAGTCCTTCCTTTGACCCTTTCCATGGTGTTCCAGAACTGTTGGATATAGATCTCAGGAACTGTTGCAGAATGTGTGAGCATGTTCTGATATGGATGAGTCCTCAGAATGTCAATAGCGATTAAGCATGAAGACTCAGAGCAAGTGAGAGTGCTGAAGTCAACTCGGAGATTATTCTTTCCAATCTTCATTGGGTAGCCATTAGGGTAGATGTCAGCAATGGAGAGAACATTTGGTGCATCCATGTTTGGTTGAGCAGCCATGTCGTGATCTGAAATAATATTAGCCAAAAGAACCAACATATCGAAAGACATAATGTTAGTCAACAGAAGGTCTTATTGTCTAGTTATTTAATGTACAACGTCAATGATTGTTACGAGTCCTAAGTCACTTGTATGTCCAATAGTCTAATGACGTCGTGAAATGTTTCGTGAGTTAGTTAACTTTAAGTTTTAAAGTTTATGTTATCACTTATTGTTCACAACATATCAAACGTTTTGGTTTATTAGTGACATTATTGGATTCGTGACGTTATGACAAGTTTATTAACAAGTTTTGTACACGTAACAATTCATAATGAAGGTCAAAGATGGCTTAAGCGTAGGATTGACAAAGTTACGCGTAAACAGTCGCGACATATGCGTAGGCGAAAGCTTATGCGTAGGATCCTTTCTTACGCGTAAGAAATGTTATGCGTAGGAAAAAGGGGACCTTACGCGTAGAGCTTTCGCGTAGGCGTATAAGAACCTTATGCGTAAGGCTTACTCGTAAGAGTAGACCTCATGCGTAGAGGTCACTGTTTACGCATATCCTTCACAGGATACGCGTAGTCCCATTGTAGAACCTTACGCGTAATAGTTATGTGTAGGTTTAATTTTACGCATAACATGACTACGCGTAGGGTAATCCTTATGCGTAGAGAGTCTTATGACCTTGATTCTGAGTGTTTAAGCGTAGCAAAGCCTGAAATAAATTTATCAACTCATCAATGTTCACACAAAACAACAATTTATCACAGATAACAACATCCTAGTTCATGTTTAACTGTTACGCGTAGAAACTCATACGCGTAGTCTAAACCCTAGTCTTACGCGTATGAAATCTAGCCATGGAATGTTCACCGTATTGATTCTGGTAGCTCTAGAGTGTTGATAGCTACTTTAGGCCAAGTTATAACATCCAAAACGTTGTGAATCAAAAATACCCAAACGTTATGAACCTTAAACCCTATTTTCGAATTGACAATCAATTTGAGTTTCTGGGTGGTTTTCAACAATGGAAATGATCAATTCAAAGCCTTATGACCATATCCCAACATTCATTTTTACCAAAAGACTTCTCATTTAGAAAAACCCAATTCGTCATATGAACCCTATTTTTCAAAATTCATCAATTTGAGTTTCTGGGTGGATTTTGATGGTAAAAATGTTATCCTTGATGCTTAAGAAACGGTTTGAGACCATCCATTTTACCACAAACATACACACAATGATTGTGTGTTCATACGCTTATGCGTAGAACACATAATCACGCGTAAAAATTGTTTTAGCCGTAGGATTTGAATGAAATAAAAAAGCTTTGCTTAGAAACATGTTTTACACAAGAAACTACTTACAAAATAAAGATCAAAAGCACAGATTTCTTGAGTGATTGTTAGGCGTAGGATCTTTTGATTTTAAGAAAATGAATGAGGAGTGAAAGAGTTAGGTGGAGTTTTTATTAAAATAGACTTTACCATTTTGACAGTTTTGGTCCCTCCACCATATCTTTTTCAAACAAAGCCATTTAACATCCATTTTGGTTACCACACAAAGATTATTAGAGAAAGAATCATGACGACACTCCCCCTCGGCTTGATAAAATTAAACGGTTTAAGAGTTTTAGTCCGAGGAGTGTCATTGAGCCAGAAAGTCCACCATCATTTGTATAACGAAACAACCGAGATATGATAACATGCAAGTACACTTATGATTTGAAACGGTTAAGCGAAAATTTTCTCCCCCTCAACACTTGATCGGAAAAATACTGATAGATGCAAGTGTTGACAGAAGAAATGTACTTGCCATGTGAAAGAAAATAGATGAGGAGAATATTTTTGTTGTTTTATCAGGTTTTATATTTTTGTATTTTGTTTTTGAAAGATTTTATTTATTTACAAGAGATGTTTTGGTGTTTGACAGGTTTTTAAGACTGTTTTAGGAGGTCATCCAATTCCTCTTGAGTCAAACACCTCATACCAATCCGGTGGACCAACTCATTAAACCTAGCGGGAGGCAAGGCTTTTGTGAGAAGATCTGCCAATTGGTATTCAGTACCCACAAAGTATAATTCAACGGTACCCTGTTCCACATGGTCCTTGATGAAATGATAGCGTATATCGATGTGCTTTGATTTCGAGTGCTGAACTGAGTTGCACGAGATTGCAATGGCACTCCGATTGTCGCAGTACATCGGGATTTTGTCAAATACGTAACCATAGTCTTTGAGTTGTGTTCTCATCCAAATGACTTGAGCACAACATGCGGACATGGCTACATATTCTGCTTCGGTTGATGACAGCGATGTACAGTCCTGTTTCTTAGATTTCCAAGACACCAGTTTATCACCGAGAAATTGTAGAGCTCCTGAAGTACTTTTCCTTGAGTCTAAGCATCCTGCGTGATCAGCGTCTGAAAAAGCTATTAGTTCAAAACCAGAATCCTTCGGATACCAGATCCCCAAATTTATGGTTCCCTTGATGTATCGGAGGATTCTTTTAGCCTCAGAGAGGTGGGTTTCAGTTGGACGCGACTGATAACGGGAGCATAGATAAACAGCAAAGACAATATCAGGTCTGCTAGCTGTTAGATACATGAGAGACCCAATAATACTTCGGTATTTGGTAGGGTCAACCAATTTCCCATGTAAATCAGCGTCTAATTTCTTGGTATGAGCCATTGGTGTGGCATAAGTATCACAGGTAATCATTCCAAATTTGTTTAACAGTTCAAGGGCATATTTGGACTGACTCAGAAAAATACCACGGGGTGATTGATGAACTTGCAGTCCAAGAAAGAACGTAAGTTCACCCATCATGGACATTTCAAAATTTTTCTTCATTAGTTTTGCAAAAGCGATTGAAAACTTTTTATGTGTTGACCCAAAAATGATGTCATCCACGTAAATTTGAACAATTAAGATGTGTGCCCCGTGATATTGTATAAAAAGAGTTGGGTCAACCGAGCCTTTGGTGAAATTATTGGCAATGAGGAAAGATGATAACTTATCGTACCATGCCCGAGGGGCTTGTTTGAGACCATATAGGGCTTTGTTCAGTTTGTAAACATGGTTCGGGAACTCAGGATCAACGAATCCATCTGGTTGGCTGACATAGACCGTTTCTTTAAGTTGCCCATTGAGAAACGCCGTTTTGACATCCATCTGATAGACCGTCATGTTCATATGAGCCGCGAACGCGAGAAATATCCGAACAGCCTCAAGACGAGCAACCGGAGCAAAAGATTCTTCAAAGTCTATCCCTTCTTCCTGACGATAACCCTTAGCAACTAGACGTGACTTGTTTCGGATGACGTTCCCTTCAGCATCCAATTTGTTTTTCCAAATCCATTTTAGACCGATGACGTAGACCCCTGTTGGTCTTTCAACCAGTTCCTATACTTCAAGACGTTTGAATTGGTTGAGTTCTTCTTGCATGGATTCAATCCAGTTGTCTTTTGTCATTGCATCCTTAATGTTTTTAGGTTCAGATTGGCAGACAGTGAGTGCATAAATGCAGTGTTCACCATCTGAGTGAAGACGTTGTCTCGTAACGACTGGTTGATTCGGGTTGCCAATAATATTAGCCAGAGGATGGTCTTTAGTCCATCTATGTGTAGAGGGTTGATGTTGATATACATTGTGCAGATTCTGAGGATTCAAATGGTTTGTTGAATATTCCGCAACATCTAGTGCAGCAGTCTCATTGGCAAACGGGTTGAAGAACGCATTTGGATCAAAATCTGCAGGTGGGGGTACTTCATTCAGAATATCATCAGCTGGTTCATCATTGTTGGAAGCGGTGTGTTCAACTGTTGTGTTGGAGTCAATTGGTGTAGGTGCATCTTCAACAGTAGTTGTTGTAGCAGGTGTATCAGGTATAGGAATATTATCAGGTTGTGCAGCGGAAACAACGGATACACCAGGAGCACGTTCATCAATGTCGTCACAGAACAGAGGAGCAAATAACCTTTCCATTTGTTGACGAGTTAGCTGAGGGCTTTCTTCAGCTGATGATGGGGGTTGAGGGAAGTTTAAACGGTTGTGTCCGGGTTCTAAGCTGTTATACTCAGAAGCCATCTCCGTGAGTTCATCGAAATGAGCATGAATCGTTTCCATTACCTCCTTAGTTCGACGATTCCAGATTCGGAAACCTTTAGAATTGTCACAGTATCCAATAAATACTCCAATATCAACTTTTGCTTTGAGCTTTCCAAAGTCATCACGATCATTATTCGGATAGCAAAGGGATCCAAATACATGAAAGTGTTTGAGGTTCGGTTTATGGTTGTGGACAAGCTCAAAAGGTGTTTTGTTGTGGCGTTTTGTGATCATAGAACGGTTTTGAGTATAGCATGCAGTGGATACAGCTTCTGCCCATAAGTAATCAGGAAGTTTAGCATTGATTAACATTGTTCTTGCAGCTTCCACTAACGTTCGGTTTCGTCTTTCAACAACTCCGTTTTGTTCAGGTGTCCGTGCAATAGATGTTTGATGCTGAATTCCCACTTTCTCATAAAATTCACGAAGGGTTTTGTTAACAAATTCAGTTCCTTTGTCTGTTCTGATGATTCTGACGGTGTTGCGGAGCTGAACCTGTATCTTTGTGAGAAAGGTGATGATCATTTGTGGAGCTTGGTCTTTGCTACGAAGAAAGTAGACCCAAGTCCATCGTGAGTAGTCATCAACAATTACTAAGATGTAGCGTTTGCCATTGATCGTTTGCACGCGCATCGGGCCACACAAATCCATGTGAAGAAGATGAAGCACATGCTGAGAGCTGTGTTCCACCTTTGAAGGAAAATGAGCACGAGTGCTTTTCCCTTGTTCACAGGCTGAGCAAAGGTGATCTTTTGAATACCGGAATCGTGGGAGTCCTTCAACTAGTTTGTGTCGAGCAAGGTTGGTGATGGTTTGAAAGTTTAAATGTGATAGACGACGGTGCCATAGCCATGATTTTGTAGATGTTGCCTTTGAAAGTAAGCAAATGGGAGAGGAAGCAACCATGTCTTGCATAGAGATAGTGTAGAGACTAGAATTACGCGAGCCAGACATAAGGTCGTTTCCTTGTAGATCACGAATGAAACAAGTTTTCTCCCTGAAAGCAACCTCCAAATCTCCATCACAAAATTGACCTACTGAAAACAGATTGTGACCGAGGCCTTCCACATAGTAAACCCTGCTGATTTCGATGTTCCCATTAACATAATCTCCGTAGCCCATGATGGCTGCGAAGTGATCGTTCCCGAATCTGACAGTGCCAATGAACTTTGCAATAAAGTTTGATAACAGTTTAAGGTTGCCTGTCATGTGTTGGGAACATCCGCTATCAACAATCCAGAGAATGATCTGTATCACCTGCATTACACACAGACGACACAGATGGAATAGAAGTAGATGTGGAACCCGAAATGTGAGAGGGTTCCGAAGCAGATATGTTAGACATACACACATTTATAATTTTAGGCATCCATTTAAATCCTTGTGTGTTATATATCCATTTCTGCCATCTATAACTACTCTTTGCTTTAGTCTTAGTGAAAGCACTAGATGATACTACATTCTTAGGAGGTGTAGTGGGAGCTACTGTGATAGCAATGGTTGCCTTAGAATCTAAAGAAGGTGGTTTACCAAGCACAGACTTAGAATGATTAGTGGGCCTAGAGGTATTCTGATTCTTAGGATTCCGTAATCTAGAGATTATAGCTTTAGCAACACATTTGTCATGACAATCAGAATTCATACTCTTTTGACAAATATCACAAGGTGCATCAGGCTGAATATCAAAGGTACTTAACGGTTTAGCATTCGTTACATCACTATTTCTATTACATTCGCCAGACGCAACATCTATAGTGGAAGTAACATGAGTTTTATTCAAATTCCTAGGGTGTTCTTCTACTTTAGCATTCCTTATTGATCTTTTCTTAGGTCGCAACTTCCTATTCTTCGATTGAGTGCTCCTAGGCTGTGAAGTGCGGACGTTTGGAAAAGATGCAACTATTCCTGTTTCAGTAGAGGGAAACACATTAGCAACTTGTGATTTGGCAGTGGGAATTCTAGGTTCACGATTACTAAGTGTGACTGGTGCTAATCTCTTAATCACAGTAGGCGAGAGTAGTTCATACTTTCCTAACATTTCCCGTAACTTAGAGATGGTGTGAATCAGATCTTGATTTTCAGAACGAAGATTACCAGCAAAATTCATGACTTCTCTAGTGTGAGCAAGACAGTGATCAAGTTCGTTTGATGCTTCATCTCGAGTCTTTTTGAGTAAATCAAATATGACACCATATTCTTGTTTGACTTTTAAAAGTTCTTGTTCATATTTTGAGATTTGACTTTTCAAAGACACGTTTTGATCATCCAGATGCTCAATTTTAGTATCAGAAGATTTTGCACTCAATTGAGCGATTTTCTTTTGAAAACTAAGTTGATGGTTGTGAATATCTTTTTCACACCAATGTAGACTTCGTTTTGCATTGTAAATTTCCGTGTGTAATCGTTTATTTTCAGCTTTTAAAGACTCGATCTGAAGCACATTATCGGTGTTCTCAACAGTTGCAACAGTTTCAACAATATCAGCAGAGATATGATCAGATGCATATGGCAACGAATAGAATAGCACAACATTATGGATATCAGCACAGATAACATCTTCCAAGAGTCGATCAACATCTTTTCTCAATAGTTTCTTTTTGCGTTTTGTGTTAGTAATAGATGTTTCTGTTTTCTCGAAAACGTTTTTCATTACCCCAAGTTCCTTATGAAAATCCTTTTCCCAGGCAATTGCACAACTTTTCAAGTTTTTAACATTAGGTAAAAGATTTTTCTGAAAAATGTCTCTTTGTTCTCGCGCCAGAGGCGATTGAAAATGTTCAACTTTGATTTCAGATCGATATTCTATCTCATGTTGTAAAATTTTGAGGTCAGCCATGAAAATGTCAAAATATCGAAGAATTTTTCGATTTTCAGGTTTTGAGTTTACTTCACTAATGGAAGGTAAAGGACCATAAGTTTGTGCAAGGACTGTTTTGGGATTAACAATAGAAGACTCGGGTGTTTTGATGATAACCCTTGGTGTGTTAGAAGAATCCGTTGGTGTGACGAAAGTGACCGCGTTTTTATAATTAAAAGGTTTGTTGTAAACAACATTTTTTAATTTTGATCGACTCTCGTCTTCTGCATCTAATTCCTCTTGACGATGGTATTCAACAACACTCATGACAGTATTATCAATTTTTTATTTTGCACTGGACACTTCAGGAGTTGGTTTGAATGTTTTTAGTGAAAGCTTTGGTTTGTAATCAGCTAGATTTTTTCCATATCCATTTGGATTAGGTTTTAAGGTAAACATTTCTATAGCTGTTACTGATTCACCATGTTTGTAAACAACAGTTTTAAACTCTTTAATTTTGTTTTGCAAACCGAGAATTTCTGCAAGAAGGTCATCTACCCGATTCGTTGAATGCTTTTTGTATGCGGAGAACTGTTTTTGACAATTTAACAACTCAGCCTTAGCTTTTTGATTTTCTAAGGTGAGAGCGTTAATTTGCTTTTTATGTTCATGTTTCAGTTGTTCTAATTCGGACAACAAAGCATTCTTCGAGGCGGCTAGATCACGCATCTGTCTCTCTAAATATTTTTCGTTTTGATGAGATTTTGCAAAAGCGGCTTCAAAACCTTTTTCACGGTTTTCTTGAGTTTTGAAAAAGTTGAGTTGCATTTGTAAACATTCAAAATCCTTGGTTAACAGTGCATTTTTACTTTTTAAGGATTGATTTAATGCATAACATTCCTCCATTTTGATTTTATGGTCTTGAATTAACCGAGCAAAATCCGGATGAGGCAACATATCATCTTGTTCAACTTGAGTCTCAACATGATCATTCTTTAGATCCTCAAGTACGACCACGGAGTCAATTTGATTATCAAAGGGGACCATAAGGTCATCTTGATCGTCAAATGTAACTACAGGGTTAATTTGAAAATCATCAGACGAGGATGTAGAAGACTCATTTTGAACAGTTTGATCCGTGCCGGATTCAGATATTGGCGGAGATATTAGTTCAGATATGATGATGGTTTGTTCGGGTACCTGAGACAAGCCATCAGTGTCATACACTGGGCCTGTATCACTCATGTGCAGCTCATGCATATTAGCCATCAACATAATAGCTGCATTAGCCTGCAAGTCCTCCATATCATCATCTGAGTCTGCATCTGCCATAAAGCTCTGTTCTTTGTTTGTGAGAGATCCACCGGCTTCATCCTTAAGAGCCAAAAGTAATGCCTCTTTGAAATAAGCACTGCCCCGAGTCCTTGGCTTTGGGCATGCATTAGCCAGGTGTCCCTTCTCATTGCAGTTGTAGCATCTAAGACCATTTAACCGATTCTGAGCATTTCCCTGTTCCACCACTTGAGCTCTGTTGTTATTCCTACCCACAGCATTAAACCCTTGACCACCGCCCATCTGACGACCATATTCACGATTCTGAACTTCAACACGTCCATTGTTCACAACAGCTTGAGTCCGTGTGTTAGATGAGGAACGAATACGATTGTTGGATTTGTTGGTGTAACGGCCAAAAGCATTAGCAATCATCACAAATCCTTGTTGCAATGCTTCGAACGGATCTGTTTCCTCAGTCGCTTCACTGACATATGCTTGAGCATTGTTGCTGTATGGGACCAATTGATTTTGTTGAGGTTGAGGTTGTTGCTGTGAAGGTGTGTTGGAAGCAGTTGGTTGAGTTGCTGGTTGAGAGGGATAATTCTGTTGAGCATACAAGGCAAGTTGTTGATTGTCCGGTTGTGACTGTTTAGCAATTTGAGCACGGAGAATCCTTTCCCGATCAACTTCCTTTTCATGAGGCTTCAAGTAATCGTACAACAATCCATAAGTAGAATGATGCATATTCTTCGCTTGACGGAGAAAAATGACATACTTCTCCCATTCTGGACCAAGACTACTCAGGAACTTAGTATTCACTGCAATTCTTGGCATGATGATGTTGTGTTTATCCAAATCATTGATGATATCTGAAAATCGATGATGATAGGACTCTAGTGTCTCTCCAGGTTCAATCATGAAGTGTTCATAAGCCAAGTAAATTTTGGATTCCAAATCCTCCTGATTGAGTACCGATCCTTCCATAAGAAGACGAATATGATCCCACATCTTTTGTGCAGTCTTTTGAGCATCCACACTACGAAGAATTGGGTTTGGTAATCCTAAGAGGATGTATTCCATTGCAATTTCATCAGCTTCATAGTGTAGAAGTTCTGTAGGATTTAAATCTGCAACAGTAGCAATGTTGGTTTGTTCATCTCTTGGTGGAACAGCGTTTGGATCTCCGGGTACAATGACAGTAGGCATCTCAAATGGACCTTCCAAGATAACCTTCTTTAAGAACTTTCCATGTGGCTTCTTCAGATCACAGAACCTAAAGAACCTTATCACCCATTGATCGTAGTTTCCTGGAGTAAGCATTGGAGGTCTATCAAGTGAACCAGCTTCATGAATTGATTGTTGGCTGCTTAAAGCTTCACACATCTTAGCAAACCAAGTGGGTTCCTTCATAGTGGTCCGTGATGGATGTTGATTGAAATCGGTTGTGTAGGGTTGAACTTGAATGCTTGGTTGTGGTTGAACCATTTGTGGTTGTGGAATTGCACCAAGTTGTGGAGTATGTTGCTGATTAAATTGTTGTTGATAAATAGCTTGTTGTTGATTCCATTGTTGATGTTGTGGAGTTAATTGTTGTTGTTGTTGATGATTATAAGTGTGAGGGAAATAGTTAGAGTATGGTGGTTGAGACATGATGATAAACTTGTGTAGTAAGAATGGATCTTTGTAGTCGAATGAACCTTTGTTGATGAAGTATCCTTAGGCGTAGAAATGACAAGAACCAAGTAGCACTTATGCGTAAACACACCAAAAGTTACGCGTAACAAGAATAGTTACGCGTAGGATTTAGCTTACGCGTAAGCAGGAAAAAAGACTAATGTTATGCGTAAACAGTAAGTTAGGCGTAGAAAGTTAGGCGTAGGATTACCTTATGCGTAGGACTAAGTCTACGCGTAAGATGAATCTTAAGCGTAATATTTTCTACGCGTAAGCTTATGCTTAAGCGTAAGATTAGGGTTTTATCCCAAGTGATCTTTTACACTTCACAGTGCAAAAGATATCCAAAGTCGACGTATTTTCAGACTTATCCAAGTAAGAAAACACGGAATAAACCAGAAAATTGAAGATCAAACCAAGGAAAGTCTTACGCGTAATTTTAGGGTTTTGTTACGCGTAAGATTACTCGTAACTTTGATTCTATCCAAATGTGTTTCTAAACCAGTTTTTGTGTGTTGAAATAGCTTCAATAACACCAAAATAACACAAAAGTGTGAAACTTGATGATCCAAAGCACTTAAAACAGTTACGCGTAGGATAACACTTGCGTACAAAAACAAGCTTAAAAACAAGGAAAAACACGTAAAGTTCCAAACTTTTTGCCAAAAACCAATAGTTTAACACCTAATAACGTTGAAAGTACAAGAATCTTGGATTCAAAAGTGTAAAAAATTAGTTTTTAAGCGAACCAAAGATTGTGTTATCTTTACGCGTAAGACCCAAAACCAAAACTTCAAAAACAAAGTGTACACCCAACTATTTGGCGATTGATACCACTGTTAGGTCACTAGTTTTACAACACAAGCTTATAGAGAAAGAGATGAAGGCGGATGAACAAGCTAAACACACACACACATGCGTATAATATGAAACCGGTTATGCAAAGGAGTGAATGAGAGAATAAATTGAACAACCAACCTTCAAATGAAGGTTATTACAATGTATTTATAGGCAAGGAGCTAGGGCAACACTCCCTCTCCTTCCCTATTCCTTATTGGGCTTGGATCAAGCTTATGGGCCTTCTACATAAGCTTGACCTTAAACAAACATAAAGGCCATAATAAAGCTACCTATTACATATGAAATATAAATACTTGAAATACTGTTTAGGAGTGATTCCAACAGTTTTAAAAGAAAACAACTTTGTTCAATCTGTCAATGATCATTCTTTGTTCACCAAAACAGAGAATAACAAGTTTATTGCTCTGCTTGTTTATGTGGATGACATTATTCTTACTGGAAACTGCATTGATGAGATAAACCTATTCAAAGAGTTTCTAAAATCAAAATTTCATATCAAAGACTTGGGAAACTTAAAATATTTTCTTGGAATTGAAGTTTTAAAAACTGGGGATGACATATGTCTCACCCAAAGAAAATACTGTCTTGAACTTCTCAAAGAATTTGGCCTTCTTGGGTGCAAACCTGCGTCCACTCCTATGGAACCCAACTCTGTTCTTCCATACATTCCCACTGCTGATGATCCCTTACTTATCAACATCACTGGTTATCAGAAGTTACTTGGGAAACTTATCTATCTCACCCATACAAGACCTGACATCTCATACTCACTTCATTGTCTGGCACAATATATGCATTCTCCCTTGAAATCTCATCTAGAATGTGCCCTCAATGTTCTGAGATATCTAAAAGGAGCTCCAGGAAAAGGTTTAAGGTACAATTTCAGCAACTCTGAAAACCATCTTGAAGGATATAGTGACGCTGACTGGGCTAAATGCAAGAAAACCAGGAAATCTGTCACAGGTTATTGTGTCTTCTTTAACGATTGTTTGATCTCATGGAAAAGTAAAAAACAAAACACTCTTTCAAAATCTTCCACAGAAGCAGAGTATAGATCTATGTCTACTGCTGCCTGTGAAATTATTTGGATTCAAAAAATCTTAAAAGATCTAAAAGTTGATATCAATCTCCCTGTTAATCTTTTTTGTGATAATAAATCAGCTTTGCAACTTGCTGTCAATCCTGTTTTCCATGAAAGATCAAAACACTTTGAAATTGATGTTCACTTCATTAGGGAAAAAATTGCAAGAGGTGTTATAAATGCAAAAAAGATTGGCTCTTCAAACCAAACTGCTGGCATTCTCACAAAAAACCTCCCTGTTTATCAGCATAAATTCTTGTGTGAAAAATTGATATTGTTTGATATGTTTGCTCATCAGATTAAAGGGAAATGTTAAATTTTGGGGTATTAATCTGTAGCAAACATGTCATTCTATCAATTGCTAATGGCTTTCAAGTTATGTTTAGTGCAGGCTTATTACAGGGGTTGATCATGGTCAAAGCATAAATGGTTTAAAGTTCCAAGATGTTCATTTCTCTGAAGGCTTTCTCATTTCTGCTGATGAGTCATTTATAGCCGTTAGAGGGGTCTTTGTGTATCTTTATCTCCTATTTAATAAGTCCCTTAATCTAGGGTTAGAGAAAACTGTGTGTGCAGTCATTGTCTCACATTCTCTTCTTTCTGATCATTACATTGATCTTGTCTTCTCTTTGTATTTGTATGATTATTGTCTCATTGACATTAATCTAACCTTGTAACACTTTGGATACTATTGTTGATTTAATCTAAGCCGACTATTGAGGCTTAGGTTTGAGTAAAGGTTCTATTGTTCATCTTGTGTTGCTGATACTTTCGTACAATACTTGTACCACAAGCATTAGAGAGTTGTACATTAGGTTTGAAAATTTAAGAAAGTCAATTTTAAGGGCTTGTGCAATATAGGTTTGTATCATGTGCTTTAAGGTAGGTACATTGAGGTTTATAATGTGATTTTATGTAAACATTAAGCTTTATGCATTAAGGACTTGTACCCATGCTTAAAAGACTTGTACTCTAGATATAAAATGTTGTACTTTACTATTTATGAAAAATCGTAGTTATAATAAATTAGGATTTCATGTAAACTCAAATAAATGGTTAACGTTTAACTTGAAAGTTTAATAATTGTACTTTAACGTAATAACGTTAAGTAGTAAATAAAAGTTGAAAACTTTTATAGTTTAACATATAAAGATGTTTATGTTTATTAAAGATGTGAGTTTCATCACATTGGCTAGTTGTTGTGATCAAATAAGTGGATATCGTTTCTTAAAACAAAAATTGGACGTAGAAAATGGATAAGTATTCTTTCGTTAGAATATTATATTAGTTTAATACGAGGTGAAATTTACCGGTGGTTACATCATGGTAGGGAATTCGATAATGAAGTGCAATTTGGAGCCTTTTGTGACGCTAATTGTATTACTCGCAACTTCTCGGCTCCACGCACTCCACAATCGAATGGGGTAGTAGAAAGAAAGAATAGAACCCTACAAGAAATGAGTCAAACCATGCTTAATGAACAATCCATACCTCAAAAGTTTTGGTGTAATGCCGTTGATACTTCAACGTACATACTCAATCGAGTCTTAATTAGACCAATCTTAGGTAAAACTCCATATGAGTTACTCCGAGGCAAAAAGCCTACGTTAAATCACTTTAGAGTCTTTGGAAGCAAATGTTTTATTCTTAACAATAAAGATTACCTTACAAAATTTGATCCTAAATCAATCGAAGGTATCTTTCTAGGTTACTCTCCAAATAGCAAAGCTTACGTCATATTAAACAAAGAAACAATGAAGGTAGAAGAGTCATTAAATATAAAATTTGATGAAAGTCCACCCAAACCCTCTCCACCTCTTGTCGATGACGAGATTATAGAAAGTGAAGCTATAGTAATAAAGAAAAAGATAAATGAAGAAGAAGAACCTTTAAATGATGAAGTCATAAACATTAAAGAGTCCAAAGATCACCCCGTAGATAAAGTCATAGGAAAGCTAAACGAACGAACATTAAGGTCTCAAGTTCAAAACCAATGTAGCTTGTTTTGTTTCGTTTCAACCATAGAACCTAGGAATACACAAGAAGCCATAAAAGATGAAAGTTGGGTAATGGCTATGCAAGAAGAACTAAATCAATTCGTTTCTAATGATGTTTGGACACTTGTCCCTCCACCTAGTAATCAAACCATAATAGGAACCAAATGGGTTTATAAAAACAAATTAGATGCAAACGGAGTAGTGTCTAGGAACAAGGCTAGATTCGTTGCCCAAGGGTATAACCAACAAGAAGGAATAGACTTTGATGAGACCTATGCCCTCATGGATAGATTAGAGTCTATAAGAATACTTCTTGCGTATGCTTGTGCTAATGATCTAAAGCTTTATCAAATGGATGTCAAAAGCGCTTTTCTAAATGGTTTTATTAATGAAGAAGTATATGTAGCTCAACCTCCGGGCTTCATCAATTTTGAAAAACCCAAACATGTGTATAAATTAAAGAAAGCCCTTTACTGTCTTAAACAAGCTCCAAAAGCTTGGTATGATAGACTCAAGTCATTTTTAATTAAACACAACTACACCATGGGTTAGTTGACAACACACTTTTTACTAAGAAAAGAGAGTCACATATAATCATAGTGCAAATATATGTAGATGATATTATATTCGGATCCACTTGTCAAGACATGTGTGATGATTTCTCTAAAATCATGCATGACGAGTTCGAAATGAGTATGATGGGAGAACTTAGTTTCTTTCTTGGTCTACAAATCAAACAAGTAGAAGATGCTATCTTCTTTAATCAATCTAAATACATAAAGGAGATGTTAAAGAAATTCGGTCTAGAAGAGTCGAAACCAATTAGGACACCAATGTCATCCGACACCAAACTCACAAAAGATGAAGACGGCGAATCCGTCGATAATACTAAATACCGTGGCATGATAGGTAGTCTTCTCTATCTGACGGCAAGTAGGCCGGATATCATGTTTAGTGTTTGCTTATGTGCTAGGTTTCAAGAAGACCCTAAAACATCACACCTAGAAGCCGTAAAAAGGACATTTAGATACATTAAGGGTACAACACAATTAGGATTATGGTATCCTAAAGGCACGTGAGTAGAAACAATTGTATATGCAGATTCTGACCATGCATGTGATTACGTTGATAGAAAAAGTACAAGTGGGGTATGTACTTTCATGGGATGTTGTTTAACATCTTGGTTTTCTAAGAAACAAACGGCACTAGCAATATCAACAACCGAAGCCGAGTACGTCTCCGGCGGCAAAGTATGTCAACAAGCACTATGGATGAAACAAGCGTTAGTCGACTACGACATTCATCTAAGCGACATAGCCATCCTATGTGACAACAAAGGTGCCATTGACTTAAGCAAGAATCCGGTATTGCATTCTTGCACAAAGCATATAGAGATTCGTCATCACTTCTTAAGAGACAATGTTCAAAAGGGGAACATCTCTATTGAGAAGGTAGCATCCGAAGATAACATAGCCGACATCCTCACCAAACCGTTGAAGCGGGAACAATTCAACCTACTTCGTCTTGGTCTTGGTCTAATGGAACAAACGTCGTAACTTATTTGACTCTACAAGGTATGTAAACATTAGCCTTCTTCTTTTTGAGTCTAGGATCTTTATTTCACGCACAACTCACAAACAATACGGGAATTTTCAAAACCCAAGATAAGGTTTCCACTTATAGCTTTCTTATTTTTTTTAACAAGTTGCAAACACATAACTACACACACATTTTCAAAGAGAACCTCTTTTCAAAATGTTTTCTAAAAGGATGATACCTTCACGTATCAATTTCACAAAAGCAATTTCTCACGTCTAGGGAAAATCGCTTTTTCATTATTAATACAAAGTAAAAACCCGTTTTCATTGCATCTCATGCCTTATAAATGCTAAAGGAAATACATAACTAATATGTATTTTCGGGTACATTCATTTAAGCAACAATGAATTAGGAGCATTGATAAACACTAAATTACGTACTCAAGTACTAAATATGTGTTTTTGGGTTATCTCAATAGGATGCTTTTCTACTTCTAGTTTATTTTTCTTTTTTTTCTTAGGGGTCGAGATAACCGCAACTCCAAATAGTTTGCATATAGGCACACACTAGGCAAACATGTTTCCAAAAAGGAAAATTTTGTGCTGCCTGAATCACCAGACCCACGGATCCAGCTTTCATGCTAGATGGATCCCTCAAGGGAAGGATCTGTGGGATCCGTGAGACAGAAGCTGTTTTTTACCTTCTATTTTTCTCACTTTGGAAGAAAAATCCACATTTGTTTTATTTTTGGGAGTATGCTCTTTAATGCTTGTGTTCTCATGATCACATGCCTTAAATTCATATCTAATCATTAGATTTTAATCCACATTTTGGGCCAAGCATTCATTACAATGCTTTGTTTTTCTATATATAGAACTCCCAAAATGCTTGCATAATCCATCTCATCCTCACATACAAAATACACCATGTCATCCACAAACCCTTTAGATGAATCACCTAGTACAAACAATCATCTCCATGAAACCCAAACCTTTGTACTTCCACCTTCCAAAATACCAAAATCAAACTCTAGGATATCCGCACGGATTAACATCCGATCTTGTTGCTTAGGAAAACCATCATCATATGGCTCATCACCATCAACTAACTCACCACAAGATGCTTCTATTATAGCAACTACTTCATCACCAATAAGTACACCAACTTCATCACCATATCATTCACCACCGAAAATCACTCTTTTGGAACTCCTTACGACTCCAACAAGATCTCAACAACCAAAGCAAAAATAATTAGCCTTTTTGACACCTCCAACTTCTCCAAACACAATATTCAATGATCTTGAAACATCACCACGTTTAGCTCCTATTAAACTACAAGAACATCTAGGTTCTTTTCCACCACCACTTCAAATCATTCCGGACTTTGATCCGTATTTTTCTATTTTTCCACCACAACTTCCGCAACTCACAAATCAAAACAAACCGGAAGATTTCCGTACTCATTACCCACATCACCTACATTGTGAACATTGCCAATCCACTAGGGAAATTGCAATAGAAGTTAGGGAAGAAATGTGATTCATACTCAACCTCATCCTTTATCGCATCAATATCATTACTCATCCATAACCTTATGCAAGCATGGAAGGAATCATTACTACTATTTTCTATATTTAGTACTTTTTCTTTTGAAGTCATTTTCAGGAACAAGTCTTGTTCTTATTTTTACATGCTTGTAGGTGGCATAAATACCACTACAATTTGTTGTTTTATTACAAGGCCTTGTTTACATACCTTGGCTCCCAATCTTGATTCTCGGCAATCACAAGATTATTTAAGCATGTTACTAACATTTCTCTTTGCAGGATTTTTTTATTTTTCTTCACTTGACGCCCCAAATTAGGTGGAGCTACCGTCAAGGGGGAGTTAGCGATACGTGGACTAATTTTTCCACACTTTTATTTCTTCCAAGGGTTAGCTTTTTGTTTCGACAAAAAGGGGGAGAAGAAGTAAAACTTAGGGGCTTTCAAAACTTACATCTATTCTTAAGTTTTACTCATCATAACATTATGTTTTGTCATCAACAAAAAGGGGGAGATTGTTAATACAAATAAACCGTAAAAACGTTTATTTTTGGATCGATGTACTCTAACCAAACTAACTTTAATAGCTTGTTTAAGGTTTAACAACCTCGGATAAATCCTAAGTTATTAACAATGAAACACTGAATAATCTTTATTAAGTATGCGGAATTTACTTAACAAATCTAAGAAGAATAACTTTTATTATTAACTCTAAATCTGCTTATTATGCAGATACTTCAACAACTCTAAGAATATCGATTTTCTATAAAACTCTAAATAATAACTTGTAAGCAATCGTGCCTCTAGTGCCAATCTAGGGGTCCTTTTATAGACTCAAGGATAACCCTAGTCGTTTTACAAATTGTATCCTTGTACGAAAAGTAATCTAATATAGAATATTCTAGAATTACAAGACTTTCTATAAATGAATAAAACAGTTCTTTAATCTTGCAGTACTTTGACTTTGTATGCAGTACTTTGACTTTATCTTTAGCAGTACTTTGACTCTTTGACTTTTTCCAGTTCTTTGTCATTCTGCAGTACTTTGTTAATCTTCAGCACTTTAACTGTTCTGCACTTTCATATCCCAACAATCCTCCCCTAACTTGAATTCTACTTGTTTGACTTCAAGTTCCTTTGTGAATTTATCTTTATCAGCTTCATCTTTAAGGACAAATTGTGTCTTTGTCTTTGGATTGTATCTTTGTAGTTTCTGTGCTTAATCAAAATATCTTTAGAAATATTCTTTTACAGCATCATCCAACAAGCTCCATCTTTTCAGCAACATATGATAATTTGTACATTAATTCAGTTTAAGTTGCAAACTATTCTCATCACTTCCAGGTGTGTTAACTCCTGTGAGAGGTGAATCATTGAAAATTTAATGGATTTTAATCTCTTTACCAAAGCCATTAACTTTGGAGTAGCCGAATGTTTTGGTGTATAAGACCATGGTACATTGATAACCATATGATTTTTAGCAAATCATCAGCTATCAACAGATTTGTTTTGTCTTTACCAAAAGCTGTATCCTTCTGGACTAGTTACTTCTTTTGTCTAATGGTGAACTAATTACCAATAATGGTTTTTCCACAGCCTTTACCACAAGCCATTTTCCTGTGGGCTAGCCAACTCTTAACATTAACTGATATGGTGAGTTGATTACCATGCAACTTATTAGCAAGTTGTCAACTAAAAACGGATTTGAGATATCTTTACCAGAGCCGTTTGCTCATGGATTAGCCAATCCTTTTGTAACCATGGTGGATTGATAACCTATTGATGTTACCATCTCAAAAACCATTTATTCAACCTTTGTTTCAAAATATTTGTTACTTAACAAAAGGTTTCTTCAAAAATCATTTAACTGGTTAAAAGCTGCAAGCAGTACTTTGATTAAAGTACTGTTTGATCAGCAGTACTTTGAATAAAGTATTGTTTATCAAAAAATAATTTATTCAATAAAAATTCATACCAGTTATTCATCATCATCAGCAATAGTTGTCCAGTTGATAAACAGATTGATGACCATACACGCAGTTTCATTATCCTCTTCAACTTCCATTCCATGCTCTAACATCCTCCTCATAAGCTCAACTGTAAGAGGGTATCTTCTATCTGCAAACATGTGAATCATTGTTCCATTTTCTAGCTCTAGAACATATACACCAGATTCTTCAAAGAATCTCCAGCAAACAATTTCCCAGTTCTCTTGATTCTTCCAAATTTCATCACTGCTCTATTCTTCAGTTTCACATGCAGTTGTGAGATTTCCAAGTAAAACTAAACCAATTCCTGCTGATGGATGATGTTCAAAGTAATCTTTCACCACATGAAATAAATAGAATAGATCCACTCTATCTATGATGTGCAATAAATCCCATAGCCTGTTGAATACTCTGAAGCTTTCATCTTCTCTATGAAACATCAGATAGCTTCCATCTTTAGATTCCACAACTTCAAAAGCAATAATCTGAGATCTGTTCATCTTCATATCAGCATCTTCATGGGAATATTCAAAATCTACTATTCTGAGATAATTTCTTAGTTCATCCCTAGTTTCAGATCTTAACTCAACTTTTTCTTTCTTTGAAAACTGTATATCTTCAACTTCAGTTTTCCTTTTTAAACTTTTCTTTCTTTCTGCTTCAGTCCAAGTAGCTTCATCTTTATAATCTTTGATGCTTGCAACATCCTTCTTATAAGCCTCTGTCTCAGCATCATATAATCTTTTCATATCAACATAATTCAGCTTCTGCAATCCTTTATATCCTCGACCTTTCAAATAAGCCATCATTGCATTCCTTTCTTTAGCAAGATTTGGTCTTCTAGGTATAAAAGAAACAGGAGTAGGTGACTGTAATGGTTCAGCATCTTCAGCATTCAATTCTTCTTGTAATTTCCTAGTTGCTTCTTCATTCATTACCTCTTCAGTGAATACTTCAGCATTAAGTTCTTCTTGCACTTTTCTAGCTGCAGCCTCATTCCTAGCAACTTCAATTGCTCTGAGATCTGCCAAAGTTAGCTTTTTCTTCTTAGTTTCTATCAACTTTCCTTTACCTTTATCCTTTGGATCAATAACAGGTTGAGTAACTCTTGGTTGTTCCTCTTCTTGTACTCCTGGAATAGTAACACCCATTGGCTTTGATAAATCATGCAATATTTCAGCAATAGTTTCATCATCACTTGCAGTTCTTACAGGTTTGGGTGTATCAGCTTCTTCTGGTATGGCAGTTGTTGAAGGACCAGCTTTTTCTTCATGAATAACAGTTGAAGGACCATCTTCCTCTTCAAAATCTAATACTCTTGGAGTAATTAACTCTTGTCTGAAGGTTCCTTGAAAAGCAGTACTTTGTTGTTCAGTACCTTGATCTTCAGTCCTTTCTTCTTCAGTACTTTCAATGATAACATGCTCTTCAGTACCTTGAGGTTCTTTTTCCTTAACATCATCTTCTTTCAAATTCTTTTTTTCTAAATTCCTCCCAAATTGGACAGAAGATGGTTTATGAACCTTTGTGCCTTTGGTTTTCTTCTTAAATTCCATAACAGGTCTTCCTTGTTTCCTTTGAGATTTGACCCATAGACGATGATGTTGAACCAATGGCCAGACAAAATTTTTTAATCTTTTAAATTTAAGCTTTAATCGCTTAATCTCTGTAGCCTGATCTTCAAACAATTTCTTCAACCTTGTCAATTCCCTTGTTAAAGCATAGTTGTTGAGAACTTGACCCTCAGGCTCCATAGAGACTGTATCTCCTTCAGATGGTGAGTGTGCTTCTTGATGAGAAGCATGTACAGATACTTGTGGAGATTGTGGAGGTGTAACTGCAATATGCTCTTGTACTTCAGTACTCTGGGAAGCAGTACCTTGTGATGCAGTACGTTGTGATTCAGTACTTTGTGATGCAGTACCCTGAGAAGCAGTACCTTGTGGAGAAGCAATACTTTCTTCTTCATTACTTTCTGTAGCTTCATCACGAATAGCCTGAACAACCTCCATCATTGAAGCAGTTAATGGAGTGTGTCTTCCAGTGAATAAATCACTTTTCCTCTCCATAAACGTAAAAATCTTTGCTTGCTGTACCACAACTGGTAATAAACTTGTAGGTTTAGGTACATCAGCAAGTTGTTTGTTTAAGAAAACTTGTATAAACCTAGGATACATCAACCATTTGGATCCATGTGAAATATGTGAGAGCATCCCATCAAGAATTAGCCTTGAAAAATTGAAAATACGATTAGTAGCTAACCCAACAATAGCAGATGCTATATTTGACCTAAACTGCTCCCATGCAGTACTTTTAGCACTTATGCAGTGAAGCAACACATGAACCAAAAACTTCCAATGAGGACAAAATAAGGGCTTCCTAAATGTTTGTTCTGTTAAGGACCCTTCATAGCCAATGTCCCTAAATGTATCCGAAATCAGTTGTTTATCAAAACGAATAACCCCTTCTTCATCATTAAACAATAAGTCTTCTCAAATAGAGGCTTCTGTAATCTTCACAGTTCTTCCAGCAACTGTTGATCGAACATAAAATTCATCATTCTCCATATTATCCCTAGCATTAGCCCAAAATTCTTGAATCCAGGGTTCAATTATATCCGGCTCCACTAAAAGAGCATAACTGATTGGCGACCCAGTAAGATAATCAATTATATCATGAAAAGCCTCATTAGATTCAGTCTTGTCTAAATTCGCCACCATGTTGTGCTTGGAAACAGTATTTCGATTCGACATTGTTTATTATGTGAGCACAATAAGAGATATAATCGAATAATAAAGAGGTGGTGAGAGAAATATGGAAAAGATATGAGAATATCATGATGAGAGGGAAAATCGGAGAGTAGTTATTTATAGGTGAGATTTGAAAAATCACAGCCCATAATAACAAAGTTACCGTTAGTAATAATTACCCCTCAACATTACCGTTGGAACAGTACTTTAATAAGACAACCAGTACTTTCCACGTGTGCAGTACTTTCCCAAGCAGTACTTTCCAAGCAGTACTTTCATAAAAAATAGTACTTTTCCAAATTCCTCTGTATAAGCTAAGTATACATAAATATCCTCCCCTCAAGCAATGCACAGGACTATACAAATACTAAATAGTCCTCCCCTTAAATGTAGCTCAGTAGTTAATTATGCCAATGCTCACCACCAAGTGATTGAATCTTGAAACATCAAAGCCTTTGGTCAGTAAGTCAGCTACATTATCATCCGTGTGAAGTTTGACCACATTTATGAGTCTGTGCTCATAACAATCTCTGATAAAGTGATGCCTAATCTGAATGTGCTTGGTCTTGGAATGGTAAACTGGATTCTTCACAATACAAATAGTACTCTCATTATCAATATTGATAGGAGTATTCTTGAAATTGAACCCATAATCCAAGAGTTGATTTTGCATCCACAAAACTTGTCCACAACAGCTTGCAGCAGCTACATATTCAGCTTCAGTAGAGGATGTTGCTGCAATTGTTTGTTTCTTACATTTCCAGGAGACTAATCTTCTTCCAAGATATTGGCATCCACCAGTTGTTGATCTTCTATCATAGTTATCACCTGCATAATCACTATCTGAAAAAGCTTCCAAGTGAAAAGGTGAATCCTTAGGATACCACAACCCCAACTTAGGTTGTTGTTTCAAATAACTAAAAATCCTCTTAACTGCATTCATATGAGAGATCTTTGGTGAGACTTGATATCTTGCACATAAACACACAACAAACATGATATCAGGCCTTGATGCAGTGAGATACATAAGACAACCAATCATTGATCTGTATAACTTGACTTCAACAGGTTGTCCATCTTCATCTTTGCCCAATGAGTTGATTGATTTAATAGGTGTAGTTACTGGCTTCATAGCATCAAAACTGAACTTCTTAAGTATGTCAGATACATACTTGTCTTGACTGATAAAAATACCTTCCTTTGACTGCTTAACTTGAAGTCCCAAAAAGAAAGTTAACTCACCCATTGAACTCATCTGAAATTCTTTCTGCATCAGCTGCTCAAACTCCTTAACCATAGACTGTTTGGTAGCTCCAAAGATGATATCATCAACATAGACTTGAACTAACATGATATCCTTCTTGTCTCTCTTGATGAACAAAGTCTTGTCAATAGCTCCCCTCCTGTAACCATGTTGTAATAAGAATGTGGAGAGCCTCTCATAACAAGCTCTAGGTACCTGATGAAGGCCATAAAGAGCCTTAACCACCTTGTAGACTTTGTTAGGATGTTTAGGATCTTCAAAACCAGGAGGCTGTTTTACATAAACTTCTTCTGTTATAGTGCCATAGAGAAAGGCACTCTTGACATCCATCTGGTAAACTTGAAATCCCATATATGAAGCAAATGCAAGAAATATCCGAATAGCTCCAATCTTTGGTACAGGAGCAAATACTTCATCATAATCTACTCCTTCTTCCTGTCTGTAGCCTTGAGCTACTAACCTTTCCTTGTTCTTAATGACATTGCCTCTTTCATCTCTCTTGACTCTAAAAACCCATCTGGTTCCAATAACTCTCTTTCCATCTGGAAGATCACACAATACCCAAACTTCTTGAAGTTTAAATTAAAGAAGTTCTTCCTGCATAGCTTCAACCCAACTCTCTTTAGTCAATGCTTGAGCAATATTCTTGGGTTCTTCTTGAGAGATAAAGCAAGTGAACAGGCATGTCTGATGATCCTTGTGATTTAATCTGTTTTGTTTATAAACAAAGCTAAGTAAAGCATTATGAGGTGTAGAAAAACCCTTAGCTTTGTTTCTTGTAAGCACTCTTTAAGAAGAAGGTCCAATGATTTGACCAGTAGGATGATCTTTATGAACCTTTAAAGTAGGATTCTTTGGAACTTCATAAACATCATCCAAGTTAGTATAATCAGCACCTTTATTGGAATTTGTGAAAATACCTTCATCATTATACTCATCATCAGTATCTTCCAAACCAGGCATGGTAGGATCATCTAAATCATCCAAAGTACTGTCAACTGGTGCAGCAGTACTTTGTTCGAAAGTACTGTCCAAGATACTGTGAGAATACTCAGCAGTCTTGTTCTTTTTCTTTGCTTCTTCATAAGCTCTTCTTTGTTCATCAGAATAAGAATGTGCCATTACATCTTGAAAAAGCATCTGATTAAGTGTCTCTTGAATAGCTTGATCTTCACCAGATAGTGAAGATTTTGGATCATCAGTACTTTGCTTTGGTGCATCAGTACTTTGCTTTGGAGCATCAGTACTTTGCTTTGGTTCTTCATCAGGAACAGCATCAGGTCTAATGTGATCTCCATGAACAACATACTGTAAATCTTCTCCATTGTACACAAGTTGATTTTCTTCTCTGACAGGTACATAGTTCATAGAAGGAGTCAAAACTTCAAGATCAAACATCCAATCAGGACCTTTACCCTTCTGATTCTCTTGATCTTCTAAAAACTCAACATGAAGACAATCTTGAACCTTCTTAGTGACTCTGTTGTACACTCTAAAGCCTTTGCTGTTGGTACAATAGCCCAATAAATATCCTTCTTCTGACTTGCCATCAAACTTACCCAGATTATCAATTGTGTTTAAAATAGTGAGAGGGCATCGAAAAGGCTTCATAAAATGAATGTTGGGTTTGTTGCCCATCAGCAACTCATAAGGTGTCTTCATCTGTGGTTTAGTGACTGATACTTTGTTAAGTACATAACAAGCAGTACTTACAGCTTCAGCCCAGAATTGAATAGGTAGTTGTGAATCTGCTAGCATTGTTCTGGCTGCTTCAATCAAAGTCCTATTCTTCCTCTCTACAACACCATTCTGCTATGGTGTTCTTGCAATACTGAACTCCCTCTTTATTCCTTTGTTAGCACAAAATTCATCCATAAGCTTGTTCTTGAATTCAGTCCCATTATCACATCTAATACCTCTGACCTTGAGTCTCAATTGGTTTTCAAGTGCTATTATTAGAGTCTGAATAGCATCAAAAGTATCATCTTTAAATCCCAAGAAAAATACCCAACTGAATCTACTGCAATCATCTGTAACAACCAAGCAGTACTTTTTCTTGTTTAAACTTGCCACAAAGACAAGTCCAAACAGATCCATATGTAACAGCTCAAATGGTTCTCTAATTGTTCTCTCCTCAAGCATCTTGCATGAAGCTTTGTGTTGTTTACCCTTCTTGCATGCTAAGCATGAGTGATCATTCTTGTAAGTCTTTGAAGGTAAACCTCTAACTAAATTTCCTTTGACCAGTTTTTTGATATTCTTGAAATTTACATGGCCCAATCTTCTATGCCACTGATGTGCTTCTTTAGTTGTTGCTTTTGCCACTAAACAGGTGGCTCTCCCATAAGAGTGAAGACTCTTCATGTCCAGACTATACACATCATTGGTTCTTGGTACTCTGAGTACTACCAAGTTATCATCAACAGGCTTGAATTCAGAGGAAAGGATGAGACATTCTGTGTCAGTGAATAACATAGGGTGCTTTTTATCACAGATTTGAGAGACTGACAATAAGTTGAATTTAAGCTCCTTCACATATCTAACATTCTCAAAATCAATACGCCCTGCTTTAATGGTTCCTTTCCCAGTAATTCTTCCTCAATTGGGATCATTCCCAAATGCAACTCTTCCTCCACTAATAGATCTAAAATCAGACATAATCTCCTTGTATCCTGTCATGCTTCCAGAGCAACCACTATCTACAATCAAATGATCTTTAAGCTCCTCTTCTGGGTTGCCCTGCACAAAAATATAGAGAGTTAGTTTCTTTTAGGAACCCAAGCCATTACTGACTTGTGTTCCCCTTGTGGAGTTACAAACTCAAATTCTTTGAGTATGTAATTCCCACTATTTTTTAAAACATGATCCATAATTATCTTTTGATTTTTAGCATGTGGATTTTCAAAACTTTCTGGATTTTCAACAGAACTTTCTTTTGCAAATTCATTCTCCTTTTCTTGTATTATAAAAACATCTGATTCACTTTTTGTTGAAAGTACTGTTTGTCCCTCAGCAGTACTTTCTCTCTTAACCCATTCAGTTTTAATACTTGGTTCCTGTGATCTAGATCCCCTATGTGAATTGTAGTACCTTCTAGGTTGATAGTAATGAGATCTCCTAGGATTCCTGTTCCAAGTGGTATTCGCAGTACCTTGGTTTGACTGAGCAGTACTTTGAGAAGGTACTGCTTGTGAAGGTATTGGTGGTTTTGAAAAAAGTCTTCTTTGGTGAGGGTACCTATGATCTGGTGAGAAGTTACTATGATTGACCCTATTAGAATTATTCCAGACTGGTTTGTTCTCTCTAGGTTTCTGGTTGACAGACCTGTTCTTTGGAAATTTCCTAAGGTATTCTGAGTGATGTTCACAATCCTTGATTAGATGAGTAGGACTATAACACACAAAACATAGTTTTTCACCCATACTCCCAAAGTGACTTCTTCTATGTCTATGACCAAAACTATTGTGCCTTCTAGGTGAATGATTAAACCTGTTTTGACCAAAATTATCCCAAAAAGGTTTAGCAGTACTGTTTTGAAAAGATTTTCTTAAAGGTACTGCTTGTGGAGCAGTACTTTGAGTAGAAGGTACTGCTTGACTTTGAAAATTTGTTTCAACAGTTTCTTTTGGGGTTTCAGACCTAGATTGACCAATAAGTTTTTTTCTAAACTCTAGACTGTCTACTCCAAATCGAGAAACATCAGGCCTAGGGGGTTGATGAATTCCAGTGGGATGGGGAACTGCATGATAATCATTGTCTTTCTTAAACTCAGGAGGTGTGTCACTAATTGAATCCTCATTACTAGATGTGTCTACATAATTAATGAGTTCATCATCACTAGTGGTTATATCCTCTAGGTCATCACCAGATTGATTCTCTTCTATGTTATCAAAGTCCATACCAAAGCCTAATCCAGTTCTAATATATGCTCTTCTCTGTTTTTGAACATAAGTAACATGTGACAGGCCAGATTCTTTCCAGGCATCAAACTTTGCTAACAACTCATCTCTTTCCTTAGTTAATTTCTCTATTTCAGCAATTTTACAATTTAGTTTCCATTCACTTAGTTTTCACTGATAATCTTGTTGTTCATATTTTTCAGCCCAAGCCATTTCATTATTTTCATGTGTTAATATTTTGGCTTCCATTGACTCTAAGGTTATTTGATAACCTGCTACCTTAGACCTAGCTTTAACACAATTATCTGTTTCAATCACATAACTATTTAGCAGTTTTTGATAGAAATCATGGCAATTTGAGCATACCTCAGAGATAGGGGGTGAACTTGGTGAAGTAGCTACCATTGGAAGTAGAACAGGATCATCTTCACACTCCAAGCTCCAATTAAATCCTCCTAGACAATCTCTGGATTCCAAAGCAGCATATTCAGGTTCCTCATCAAAAGGAGTGCTCCAATCCAATTCTTCCACTGATTCTGCAACTGCTTCTTCCACTGCTACCATACAGTAAGTCACTGGTTCATCATCAAACTCTTCACTCCAGTCAACTTCTGACAAATTCTCTTGAGCAACCAAAGCCTTTGTTTCAGTAATTGGAATTTCTTTTAGCTCAAGCTTTGGTTTCTCAGATGTCCTGTTTGCTTGATACTTAGCAAACCTGCACTCCCTTGCAAAGTGTCCAGTCTTTTGACAATTGAAGCATTCAATTTTGGATTTGTCAAAAGTTATTCCCTGTTTTGGTTTGAAATCAATGCTTTTTCCTGTCTTCTTCATATACTTTTTGATCCTAGCAGTGATCATAGCAACTTGCCACCTGATATCAATTTCTTCAAGTGCATCTTCTTCAATCTGTGCTAGATCTTCTTCATAAGTGACAGGTAAACTAGCTTGCTGTGCAAAGAAGGAGCACACAACTTCATCTGAGTGCATAGTAGTAGTTGGTGTGACTTGCTGAGCATGGGTGGGAGCAGCATACGAGACAGTACTTTGAGTCACAGTACTTTGAGTAGGACAAGCAGTACTTTTGGTGGAAGTACTACCCCTCTTTTCAGATGATAGAAAAGCAATACTGTGAGACTTAGAACTTGTTTGACCATTCATCTCATGCTCATACACCTTCAGATGGTTGTAGAGATCATCAAAGTCCATGACATCCAAACCAGGTTGTCCTCTGATCATTGTAGCAATCACATGCCATGTAGATGGCAAACTCCTTAGAAACTTCAGATTAGCATCTTCAACTGATACTTCTGCCTTGTATAACTCCAACATGTTGAGGAGATTTTGAAACCTATCATATGCAGCATCAAGACTCTCCCTTTCACCAACTGTGAAAGTTTCAAACTGTTGCTTTAGTAGATTTCTGTGCATCTTCTTAGAAGCTTCATTCCATCCAAATCTAGTCTTGAGAGCAGCCCAGAGTTGCTTTGCATCTTTAGCATCATGGAGTTTCAGTAGATGTCCATCAGGTATAGCAGACAAGAGAATGTTAAGAGCTTTCTCTTGATTCCTTATGGTAGCTGTTGGTAAGACAGCTTTGGGTGGTTTAGGTTGTCCAGCAATCTCTACAGGTTCTGGAACTACTTCATTTCCATTGAAAATTACATTCCATAAAGCATGGTCTGTAATGGCAATGTACTGCCTCATCTTCATGCACCATAGGTCATATTCTCCCTTCTTGATGATTGGAATTCTGAGTGAGGTGATTGATGGTGGGGGAACAGCTTCAGTCAACATCTTTGGGTTTTGTTGTAGTAGGTTTTAGGGTTTCTTCTTAGTCAGAGTTTCTACACAAGCTCTGATACCACTTGTTGGATCGATGTACTCTAACCAAACTAACTTTAATAGCTTGTTTAAGGTTTAACAACCTCGGATAAATCCTAAGTTATTAACAATGAAACACTGAATAATCTTTATTAAGTATGCGGAATTTACTTAACAAATCTAAGAAGAATAATTTTTATTATTAACTCTAAATCTGCTTATTATGCAGATACTTCAACAACTCTAAGAATATCGATTTTCTCTAAAACTCTAAATAATAACTTGTAAGCAATCGTGCCTCTAATGCCAATCTAGGGGTCCTTTTATAGACTCAAGGATAACCCTAGTCGGTTTACAAATTGTATCCTTGTACGACAAGTAATCTAATATAGAATATTCTAGAATTACAAGACTTTCTATAAACGAATAAAACAGTTCTTTAATCTTGCAGTACTTTGACTTTGTATGCAGTACTTTGACTTTATCTTTAGCAGTACTTTGACTCTTTGACTTTTTCCAGTTCTTTGTCATTCTGCAGTACTTTGTTAATCTTCAGCACTTTAACTGTTCAGCACTTTCATATCCCAACATTTATTAATATTTTTCGATCTCTTTGTGTTTTGTTGATAACAAATATAATGTTATCTTAAGTATAATTTTAAGGATACATGTTATTTTTGTAAAGCATTTACATATAGCCATTTAAATACAAAAATGTAGTAATTAAGCATTTGTTCTAATAGTTTATTAGGATGGGTAAAAACCACAACCCATGGACCATAACCCATGGATCATAACCCATACCCAATTTGGCTAGATACAATGTATACTTAGATACATTGAATCTAAAGAAAACCCATGGACCAACCCATAACCCATGACCCATAACCAAAAAACCCATGGGCAAAGAGGAGCGTCCCACGGATCCCTAGGATTACACTAGACGGATCCCAAGTGGGAGGGATCCGTGGGATCCGGGGAACAGTGGAAGATTTTGCCTATAAATAGAGAGCCATTTCTTCATTCTAACTCACCCTTCTTCTTACTAAATCTCTCAAACACTCTCATTCTCTTCTAACATATAGATCAGTTGATCTAGAGAGTTGTTCTTCTTTCTTTCTATTGTGATCCTCATATAGGTCCTTCTCTAAGGCGAGATCACGAGCATTCTACAAGTCATCCAAGCAAGAGGTCCTTGATTGATTTGTCACTCCGCAAGATTTCTGTAGCGAAGATCTTGTATTTGATATTTCACATATTTGTTGTGTAATATTCGTGTTGGTTTGGTCCACCGTGTTACGGACACAGTATCTAGCTTTGTACCGGAAAAAGGTGTAAGCAACGTTGTGAAGGCTTCTCCACCAAGTGAAGGAGTTTGTTGACATAGTGCTTGAACTCTCGAGTAGGTGACTCGGGGAGTGGAGTAGGGCAAGGAAGGTGTCCTTGTATCCGAACCACTATACATCGGTTGTGTCATTTCTATCCCTTTGCTTTACTTTATATATTTGCTTTATCATTAGATCTATACTTTATCTACATCCATAAGATCTCACATATTAACGAATCTAAAGTTTTTGAAACTAACTTAAAATCGGCAAAACTATTCAACCCCCCCTTTTAGTTTTCCACACTAGCATTGCCCGATGGGATCGAAGATTTTGTAGTTTATTGCGATGCTTCACACCAAGGATTAGGAGCCGTACTCATGCAACGAGAAAAGGTCATGGCTTATGCTTCACGACAACTCAAGAAACATGAAAAAAACTACAATACTCATGACTTGGAGTTCGGAGCAGTAGTATTTGCACTCAAAATCTGGAGACACTATCTATACGGTACTAGATGTACTGTGTTTACCGACCACAAAAGTCTCCAACACATTCTCGATCAAAAGGAATTAAACATGAGGCAACGACGATGGTTGGAACTACTGAGTGATTATGATTACGACATTCGCTATCATCCGGGAAAAGCCAACGTAGTAGCAGATGCCCTGAGCCGGAAGGAAAGGGTTAAACCTCTACGAGTTCGAGCCTTAGTCCTAACCATCAACTCAAATTTCCCGGCTCAAATACTCAATGCTCAAGCAGAAGCGGTGAAACAACAAGACATTGAGAAGGAGAAATTGGACGTCATGATACATAAGAAATTTGAAACCCGTTCCGACAGAACTTTATGCTTCCAAGGACGAAGTTGGTTACCACTTTATGGTGGCTTACGAGATTAAATCATGCTTGAATCCCACAAATCCAAATATTCCGTACATCCAGGATCTGATAAGATGTATCATGATCTAAAACTACTCTATTGGTGGCCAAACATGAAAGCTGACATTGCCACCTATGTCAGTAAATGCCTTACTTGTTCCAAAGTGAAGGCTGAACACCAAAAACCGTCCGGTCTCTTACAACTACCCGAGATTCCGATATGGAAATGGGAACGAATCACAATGGATTTTATCACTAAACTCCCAAAGACATCCAACGGTTATGACTCCATTTGGGTCATATTGGATCGTCTCACAAAGTCCGCACACTTTATACCAATCAAAGAGACTTACAAGATGGATCAGCTGACTCGACTTTACGTCAAGGAAATAGTCTCAAAACATGGTGCACCGATCTCTATCATATCTGACCGAGATAGTAGATTTACCTCAAACTTCTTGTAACACCCAAAAATTTGGCACAGCGGAAGCATTCGGGTCATGGGGTGCTACTAATTGGTATCACAACACAAAGTATAGAACAACGGTTAATATTAAGAAAATTCATAAACAAATGTATCAAGTTTACATTATTCAAAAATAGTGCGGAAATACAGGCCCATAATAATAATAATAAAGCGGTCCCAAATATGTCAGAGTACTCTATGACCATGCCATGCCATACCATGCCAATAGCCTCCAAAGTAAGTTGTCATGATAAACTTGAAAATACATGCTAAAAATGTCAACACGAGGTTGGTGAGTTCATAGGTTTGTAAATAAAGTAGTAAATCAGTTTTACTGTGCGATGATAAATAAGTAGGACATATGTATAAGTAATAGTGCTGAGCACGTAGTAAAATGAAATGCAATCCACATCATGAAATCCGACCACCACGTGGTCCCGTGCACAATAGGAATCCAATCAGTTATTATCGCAAACCAGCTGGAGCTAAACTATTGGATAATGAAATATCTCAACCAGTCCCAAAGAATGTTGGCTAAATGTAATCATGGATATCCAACCAGTCCCAAAGACTGTTGGATAAATGAAATCTGTCAACCACTACAAACACTCATGCACACAATTACATACACATATATGTCCAAAATTGAAATATTATGAATTTAGCACAGCGAAAGAAATAATGTTATAGTAATGATAATTGAATAGCTGAATAAATTATTTAGTGAAGCACACAAAGTTTTCAAGAACCAAGTCATTTGAAAATATTGGAATTTAGTAAACAAGCATGTACTCTCCCCCAAAAGTGCTTTCAAAACAAGTAAAGTAGGGGTCATGAACTCACCTTGATATGAAGTAACGCAAGGACCATAACAGACACAACTGGCATCAAGAAGCTAACACAACAGTATCGAGAGTACATGTACAATGGTACGGGATCGATACAACTGGGTCAAGAAAATAGAGGAGGAGATGAACATGAACACCACTACCACGAGCTAATAACCATAAATCGAAAACCACAACGACACTTATTCGTGACCCCTCTAATGCTAACCAAGCGGACCCTTGAATGATGATGGTGGTGGCGGCTAAGGTGACTGAGGCGGCGGCAGAGGGTGGTGATGTGGCAGATGTCCGGAGTTGGTGGTGCCGGCAGTTAGGGTGGCGGCTGCACAGGTGAGGAGAGGTGAAGAGGGATAAAAGTGTGATTAGGGTTTGGGTTGATGAAATGAGTTTGTGTTTTTATTCTTTCTTTTATATACATCAACGAAATTTTTTGAAGAGAAACAAAATGACACTTTTATAAAAGTTAAGGGGTAGTGGTGAAAATGTTATCACAAGGGGCTGTTTTGTAATAGTCACTATCTTTTACAAATATTAGGTTCGGGGCTTATTTGGACAAGCAAACGCGTGATACAAAATTACGGAACTAACGCCATTGCGTTCGGAATAATATTTCCAATAGGAATGAGTATTTACACAACTAGTTTTCTCGTAATTCAATATAATAGCCAACTCAAGAAGTTAAATAAATTTTACGATTGTCGGAACGCGTCGTGTACGGTTCTTCATGATTTACAAGATAACTCTTTATTTTCGATTCAAATTGGCTCGGGAAAAAATCTGAAATGGAAAACAAATAATAAATATAATTCATTATTAAAATGTTTTATTGAATATTTACTGGGTGCTACAGTCTACCTTCCTTAAAAGGAATCGCGTCCTCGCGATTCAATTCATATCGCTCGATATCGCAATGGCTCAGAAGAGGTGATGATACGGGCAACAAATAAGAGAATCTTATCATATGAAACGAATATGGTAATTTGTATGATGATGAGACAATGTCGCGACTTGGTGGATGGGTTCTCTAAAGTTTCAAGCAGAGGGGTAGGATTCACTAAAAGTTTGGTTTTAGTTACAAAATGAAATATTAGTTGTTCAGTTGATGAGATGGTGGTCGCAAAATATTGTATAGGATGATTGAGAACAATTTGTTAATAGTGGCACAATTATTATGATATGGGAGGATAGTAAAGATTATTGGTGTTCCCGAAGGATGAGCAAAAGATTAGGCGTCCGCTCCCAAGGTTGCGGTTTAGGTTACCCTTAAAAATCTCAAAGGTTCCGTCGAGCATAGAATCTCTACCGAATGGATAGTTTGACAAGTCCCGAGTGCGACTATGAAAGAGAAGTAGATTACTACTAGCAAATTAGTTAGTTGCCTCAGCAGCGCATTTAGTACTCAACGTGGAACAACGTCGATCGAAGACAAAGCTTGAGGTAGAGGCGTCTGCAACACGACTAGAACAAAATAGGGCTACGGGGATAAGCGATTTCAAATTCCAAACGAGTCCAAAGTCACAAAATATATCAATCTAAATTCAAACGTAGCCAAGATCGATTCCAAACACTCCAATAAACTCAGATGACTTCACGCAACCCGAATGCAAACTTGTGACCAATCGGGTCTAGCTCGGCCAGATGCGAAACGAGGTCAGACAGTTCTAACGATTTCAAAAGTAACCCAAAGTCATATCCTGACTAGACGGTGATGAAATGCGTTCCATCCACGAGGGATAGTATAACGATAAACAAAGACTGTGATGCCAGTGTGTCATGTGCAGGGGTAAACATATAAAAAGCGATGCTCGAATACACACATAAAAAACTTTACCCATTTCTGAAACCAAACCAAAGACAAACCGGACATAATACTATTATAACTACTCCAAGTATCGCAAAATTCACCTCTGAGTCGGACATAGGTGATCAGTCTATGTCCCACTGTCCCTGGCTGAATATAGGTGATCAGTCTATATTCACCCGAGGTTCAATGAATTTTGATATACTTGACTTAGTTACTCTAGCATCATGTCCTTCACTTTCTAAAATCCATTTTCAAAAGACTAAAACAAGTGAACTCAAAATCAAAAGATGAGATTGCGTATAGAAAGTGGTGCAACGCTAACATAAGTGCGATGCGTAAGTATAAGTATGTCGAAGATACCTATAGCACATAGCGAAAAATAAATGGATATACACATTCAATAGTAAGACACATCTCATCAAATATATTATAACCAAAGTCGTAAGCGAGGCATCAGCTTGGCAGACAGGCACGTGTCGATCATAGAGTTAAATTTTCGCAAAAATGGTTATAGTATAGGATTTGAAAATTACCCAGTTCCCTATAACCTTGGCTCTGATACCAACTTTAACACCCCAAAATTTGGCACAGCGGAAGCATTCGGGTCATGGGGTGCTACTAATTGGTATCACAACACAAAGTATAGAACAACGGTTAATATTAAGAAAATTCATAAACAAATGTATCAAGTTTACATTATTCAAAAATAGTGCGGAAATACAGGCCCATAATAATAATAATAAAGCGGTCCCAAATATGTCAGAGTACTCTATGACCATGCCATGCCATACCATGCCAATAGCCTCCAAAGTAAGTTGTCATGATAAACTTGAAAATACATGCTAAAAATGTCAACACGAGGTTGGTGAGTTCATAGGTTTGTAAATAAAGTAGTAAATCAGTTTTACTGTGCGATGATAAATAAGTAGGACATATGTATAAGTAATAGTGCTGAGCACGTAGTAAAATGAAATGCAATCCACATCATGAAATCCGACCACCACGTGGTCCCGTGCACAATAGGAATCCAATCAGTTATTATCGCAAACCAGCTGGAGCTAAACTATTGGATAATGAAATATCTCAACCAGTCCCAAAGAATGTTGGCTAAATGTAATCATGGATATCCAACCAGTCCCAAAGACTGTTGGATAAATGAAATCTGTCAACCACTACAAACACTCATGCACACAATTACATACACATATATGTCCAAAATTGAAATATTATGAATTTAGCACAGCGAAAGAAATAATGTTATAGTAATGATAATTGAATAGCTGAATAAATTATTTAGTGAAGCACACAAAGTTTTCAAGAACCAAGTCATTTGAAAATATTGGAATTTAGTAAACAAGCATGTACTCTCCCCCAAAAGTGCTTTCAAAACAAGTAAAGTAGGGGTCATGAACTCACCTTGATATGAAGTAACGCAAGGACCATAACAGACACAACTGGCATCAAGAAGCTAACACAACAGTATCGAGAGTACATGTACAATGGTACGGGATCGATACAACTGGGTCAAGAAAATAGAGGAGGAGATGAACATGAACACCACTACCACGAGCTAATAACCATAAATCGAAAACCACAACGACACTTATTCGTGACCCCTCTAATGCTAACCAAGCGGACCCTTGAATGATGATGGTGGTGGCGGCTAAGGTGACTGAGGCGGCGGCAGAGGGTGGTGATGTGGCAGATGTCCGGAGTTGGTGGTGCCGGCAGTTAGGGTGGCGGCTGCACAGGTGAGGAGAGGTGAAGAGGGATAAAAGTGTGATTAGGGTTTGGGTTGATGAAATGAGTTTGTGTTTTTATTCTTTCTTTTATATACATCAACGAAATTTTTTGAAGAGAAACAAAATGACACTTTTATAAAAGTTAAGGGGTAGTGGTGAAAATGTTATCACAAGGGGCTGTTTTGTAATAGTCACTATCTTTTACAAATATTAGGTTCGGGGCTTATTTGGACAAGCAAACGCGTGATACAAAATTACGGAACTAACGCCATTGCGTTCGGAATAATATTTCCAATAGGAATGAGTATTTACACAACTAGTTTTCTCGTAATTCAATATAATAGCCAACTCAAGAAGTTAAATAAATTTTACGATTGTCGGAACGCGTCGTGTACGGTTCTTCATGATTTACAAGATAACTCTTTATTTTCGATTCAAATTGGCTCGGGAAAAAATCTGAAATGGAAAACAAATAATAAATATAATTCATTATTAAAATGTTTTATTGAATATTTACTGGGTGCTACAGTCTACCTTCCTTAAAAGGAATCGCGTCCTCGCGATTCAATTCATATCGCTCGATATCGCAATGGCTCAGAAGAGGTGATGATACGGGCAACAAATAAGAGAATCTTATCATATGAAACGAATATGGTAATTTGTATGATGATGAGACAATGTCGCGACTTGGTGGATGGGTTCTCTAAAGTTTCAAGCAGAGGGGTAGGATTCACTAAAAGTTTGGTTTTAGTTACAAAATGAAATATTAGTTGTTCAGTTGATGAGATGGTGGTCGCAAAATATTGTATAGGATGATTGAGAACAATTTGTTAATAGTGGCACAATTATTATGATATGGGAGGATAGTAAAGATTATTGGTGTTCCCGAAGGATGAGCAAAAGATTAGGCGTCCGCTCCCAAGGTTGCGGTTTAGGTTACCCTTAAAAATCTCAAAGGTTCCGTCGAGCATAGAATCTCTACCGAATGGATAGTTTGACAAGTCCCGAGTGCGACTATGAAAGAGAAGTAGATTACTACTAGCAAATTAGTTAGTTGCCTCAGCAGCGCATTTAGTACTCAACGTGGAACAACGTCGATCGAAGACAAAGCTTGAGGTAGAGGCGTCTGCAACACGACTAGAACAAAATAGGGCTACGGGGATAAGCGATTTCAAATTCCAAACGAGTCCAAAGTCACAAAATATATCAATCTAAATTCAAACGTAGCCAAGATCGATTCCAAACACTCCAATAAACTCAGATGACTTCACGCAACCCGAATGCAAACTTGTGACCAATCGGGTCTAGCTCGGCCAGATGCGAAACGAGGTCAGACAGTTCTAACGATTTCAAAAGTAACCCAAAGTCATATCCTGACTAGACGGTGATGAAATGCGTTCCATCCACGAGGGATAGTATAACGATAAACAAAGACTGTGATGCCAGTGTGTCATGTGCAGGGGTAAACATATAAAAAGCGATGCTCGAATACACACATAAAAAACTTTACCCATTTCTGAAACCAAACCAAAGACAAACCGGACATAATACTATTATAACTACTCCAAGTATCGCAAAATTCACCTCTGAGTCGGACATAGGTGATCAGTCTATGTCCCACTGTCCCTGGCTGAATATAGGTGATCAGTCTATATTCACCCGAGGTTCAATGAATTTTGATATACTTGACTTAGTTACTCTAGCATCATGTCCTTCACTTTCTAAAATCCATTTTCAAAAGACTAAAACAAGTGAACTCAAAATCAAAAGATGAGATTGCGTATAGAAAGTGGTGCAACGCTAACATAAGTGCGATGCGTAAGTATAAGTATGTCGAAGATACCTATAGCACATAGCGAAAAATAAATGGATATACACATTCAATAGTAAGACACATCTCATCAAATATATTATAACCAAAGTCGTAAGCGAGGCATCAGCTTGGCAGACAGGCACGTGTCGATCATAGAGTTAAATTTTCGCAAAAATGGTTATAGTATAGGATTTGAAAATTACCCAGTTCCCTATAACCTTGGCTCTGATACCAACTTTAACACCCCCAAATTTGGCACAGCGGAAGCATTCGGGTCGTGGGGTGCTACTAATTGGTATCACAACACAAAGTATAGAACAACGGTTTATATTAAGAATTCATAAACAAATGTATCAAGTTTACATTATTCAAAAATAGTGCGGAGATACAGGCCCATAATAATAATAATAAAGCGGTCCCAAATATGTCAGAGTATTCTATGACCATGCCATGCCATACCATGCCAAAAGCCTCCAAAGTAAGTTGTCATGATAAACCTGAAAATACATGCTAAAAATGTCAACACGAGGTTGGTGAGTTCATAGGTTTGTAAATAAAGTAGTAAATCAGTTTTACTGTGCGATGATAAATAAGTAGGACATATGTATAAGTAATAGTGCTGAGCACGTAGTAAAATGAAATGCAATCCACATCATGAAATCCGACCACCACGTGGTCCCGTGCACAATAGGAATCCAATCAGTTATTATCGCAAACCAGCTGGAGCTAAACTATTGGATAATGAAATATGTCAACCAGTCCCAAAGAATGTTGGCTAAATGTAATCATGGATATCCAACCAGTCCCAAAGACTGTTGGATAAATGAAATCTGTCAACCACTACAAACACTCATGCACACAATTACATACACATATATGTCCAAAATTGAAATATTATGAATTTAGCACAACAAAAGAAATAATGTTATAGTAATGATAATTGAATAGCTGAATAAATTATTTAGTGAAGCACACAAAGTTTTCAAGAACCAAGTCATTTGAAAATTTTGGAATTTAGTAAACAAGCATGTACTCTCCCCCAAAAGTGCTTTCAAAACAAGTAAAGTAGGGGTCATGAACTCACCTTGATATGAAGTAACGCAAGGACCATAACAGACACAATTGGCATCAAGAAGCTAACACAACAGTATCGAGAGTACATGTACAATGGTACGGGATCGATACAACCGGGTCAAGAAAATAGAGGAGGAGATGAACATGAACACCACTACCACGAGCTAATAACCATAAATCGAAAACCACGACGACTCTTATTCGTGACCCCTCTAATGCTAACCAAGTGGACCCTTGAATGATGATGGTGGTGGCGGCTAAGGTGACTGAGGCGACGGCAGAGGGTGGTGATGTGGCAGATGGCCGGAGTTGGTGGTGGTGGCAGTTAGGGTGGCGGCTGCACAGGTGAGGAGAGGTGAAGAGGGATAAAAGTGTGATTAGGGTTTGGGTTGATGAAATGAGTTTGTGTTTTTATTCTTTCTTTTATATACATCAACAAAATGTTTTGAAGAGAAACAAAATGACACTTTTATAAAAGTTGAGGGGTAGTGGTGAAAATGTTATCACAAGGGGCTGTTTTGTAATAGTCACTATCTTTTACAAATATTAGGTTCGGGGCTTATTTGGACAAGCAAACACGTGATAAAAATTACGGAACTAATGCCATTGCTTTCGGAATAATATTTCCAATAGGAATGAGTATTTACACAACTAGTTTTCTCGTAATTCAATATAATAGCCAACTCAAGAAGTTAAATAAATTTTACGATTGTCAAAACGCGTCGCGTACGGTTCTTCATGATTTACAAGATAACTCTTTATTTTCGATTCAAATTGGCTCGGGAAAAAAATCTGAAATGGAAAACAAATAATAGATATAATTCATCATTAAAATGTTTTATTGAAAATTCACCGGGTGCTACACTTCTGGCAGTCACTCCAAGACGCCTTCGGAACAAACCTAGACATGAGTACAGCGTATCATCCTCAAACCGATGGTCAGAGTGAACGAACCATTCAAACGTTGGAAGACATGCTTCGAGCTTGTATAATCGACTTTGGAAAAGGATGGGATAACCATTTACCATTGGTCGAATTCTCCTACAATAACAGTTATCACGCGAGTATCATGGCAGCACCCTTTGAAGCACTTTACGGTCGAAAGTGTCGATCGCCTGTCTGCTGGGCCGAAGTGGGAGATGTTCAACTCACTGGTCCAGAACTTATTCGTGAAACAACAGAGAAAATCATACAAGTCAAAAATTAGTTACAAAAAGCAAGAGATAGACAAAAGAGTTATGCCGATGTACGACACAAAACTTTGGAATTCCAAGTTGGAGACAAGGTTATGCTAAAAGTCTCACCTTGGAAAGGTGTCATACGATTCGGTAAACCTGGAAAACTAAACCCAAGATACATAGGTCCATTCAAAATCCTCGCTAGGGTTGGTCTAGTGGCGTATAAACTTGAGCTCCCATCGGAACTCAGTAATGTACATCCCACTTTTCATGTATCCAACCTAAAGAAATGTTTATCCAATGAATCGTTTGTAATTCCACTCGATGAACTCAAACTCAGCAACGATCTACACTTCATTGAACAACCTGTGGAGATCATGGACCGAGAGGTTAAACAACTAAAACAGAGTCGAATACCAATTGTCAAAGTTCGCTGGAACTCTCAACGTGGTCCAGAATTTACATGGGAACGAGAAGACCAAATGCGTCGAAAGTAACCTAACCTTTTTGAAGGAGCATCACCATCAAGTAACAATTAAATCACGAGGACGTGATTTCTCCAACGGGGGGAGACTGTAACCACCCGCATTTTCAGGTTACTTTTCATTTTCGATAATTTGCTATTCACTTTTACTATTCAATTTCACTATTCATCCGTAAAATTTTTATTTCACATTCTCGTAAGATAAATTATTTTGGTAATATCCTGAGAATTCGACAATCGTTAGATCATCTTCGCAAAAGTTATTAAGAAAACATCGTTATAAAGTTTCATTTTGGTCGGTACACCGTTTAAACATCACGCGCATAACGAAAATCAACTCTCATAATTTTCCTCACATCAGATAAATTTATAGATAACTCATAATTAATTTGAGAATTTTTAAGATTTCATTTTAATGTTACCAAATAAACCCTGCGCCGTACGAAACTAAACTTACGTTTTAAACAATTCTACTTACATCCAGACTTAACGATTCCTGCACTGTATTTCTAATAGGTTTTTAACACTTTTACATTTTTTGGAAAAGTCAAACATATTTCCCTCCTCCTTTGACCATAAAGAAATTAACCTTGTACGTTCTACATTTTTGCTTAAATCGCGTAACTTTTAGACTTCACGTATAACTGTAAAGTTATCCCGCGTATGACAAAAACCACATTTTGACATCTCATATCACTTTTAGACTAATTTTAGTCTACTCTAAATAAATTCACGGTCGTTTCCCTGAAATTTTGTTCTTTTATGATAAACTGCGAATTACGCGTTTTTGACCCGTATTTCCAGCTTTAAGCAGCGTTTTTGCACCCAATGAGACTTATCACCCATTTTATATTTTTAGATGGAATATAATGATGAGTCTCATCATTCTTGCAAGTTTCGTATTTTTACGATACCCGGTTTTACGTTTTTATGGCTTAACGACTTACGGTTGGCATTTAACGGAACCAAAACTTACTCTAAACTCATGATATTATCAAGACTTATCACCTAGGCCTTGTCACACATATGTGACAGCCTCTTAGGGTATGAATCACCATGGTGGTGGCTTGATCCTAAGCATGCATCATTTAGATCATTACATGTGTCCTAACTTAACCATGGTTAATATTTAACCCAATATATGGTTAACCAAACTTACCCTCCTATAAATAGCAAGTTAAATACATCCTAAAGACCTTCAAAAACTGATTTGGGTCGTTCATACACTAAAACATTCATATCTTCCATCATTTGATCTATAAACTCCAAGTTTATGCAAGGAAGTTCCAAAGATCAAGCTACTACATCAAATCTCTAGCAAGTTTAAGTGATCTTCTTGAGTTTAAATCCACTCAAGTCACTTAGTTCTTCATCACAAAATCTTCAAGATTGCAAGGGTGCCAAGGTGTGGAAATATAGCTCAATCCAAAGTCTTAAGTGATCAATCAAAGTCCTATCCTTACTAAGTTACTCCTTTCTTAAGTGAAAGCCAAAAGTTGTAAGCAACTTATCACCACCATCATCTCATCTTTATTATTCATAATCTTAAATATTCCATGCTATATATATAGTTACTATATTGATTCATGATGTACATATACTCAATCACATGTTTTAATTTACATATTGTCATAAAAGTAACAAACTAGTAAACTAGTCATATTCTACACATTTGAGACCATTAAAATTAGTAACATATAGACTTTCTAACTTACATAATATGGTAGACAAGATAAAAATATAGACATAGCAACTTGAATCACCCAAAACGGACAAACAAGTCAAAAGTTATAGTCAAAAGAAGTTAGCGAAACTAAAACGCGAAAACTGCCATATTGAAACTGTTTTGGGTCTGGTCGTGTAAAAAGTGGTACTTCTGGTCCGAATCATCAAAAAGTTAAAACGCGAAAGTTGTCCGGAACGACGTTTTCCTTCAGTAGTGAAGAAGCTCGGACCTTGAAAACGCATAAACAGGCCATTATCTTTCAAAAACAGAAACTGCCCTTTATATGGTCTCACAACTATACTTTTGTCACAACTAAAAGCAAACCAAGAGTCCTAACGGCCATAAGCCAAGACCACAGCTACGGATAAGGTCAAGGATGAGTCTCAAGACCATGGTAGTCAAGACCAAAGTCATGGCAAGGCCATGGCTAAAGCCTCAAGGCTTGTTTACCCAAGACCGTTAACTAAGGTAATCATATTTATGAAACGACGAGAACTTGTAAAAACATGATAAACTTATTTATATAACAATCTTCACTCAAAACATATATTGTATCTACTAAGTGCTACAATAGTAGGGAGCTTCATGTGAGGGGTTTCATTTGAGTAAAACATATCGACGAGTTGCTGGATCTACGATTTAAAGTGTCCTAGCTCCTCGAACGTTTACTGCATGACCTCTGAATTATGATGGCCCGAACTGTAGTACGATATCTATAAAATAAATACGTTTTCTCATATTAAAGATCTTTCTATAAACATCAAATGATAATTGACTACATCATGATCAACATAGAAATACATATAGAATGGTTTATGTTTTCCTAAAAACATTATTCCAAACTTAAGTCGCAACATTTCATTTTTAGGTTGCACGTAGAAGTTTTCCGACTTATCCATCACATCCGTTAAAGTACTTAATATCATCAACTCTCGGTGAGTTCATAGCCCCACTTTCTATTACTTAATTGTTTTACAAACCCTTGGGGGAGATACATGCTTTATTTTAAACCGAACACATAGCTTTCAAACTGTATGCTTATCTGATTGTTTTATTAGCACTAAGTTACCGCATTTGCCAAACATAAGTCCCTAAATCATGAATCATTAATCACTATGTGAGAGTGGGAACGAATATTGTGAATATATCTATTGGGATTGACGAATCCCGTTTGTATTGGCCTCGTTAAAGGCAAACAAACGCACTATATTTGAGTAACATTAGGTAAAAATGGCAATTTTACCTATTAGGGCACGTACCAATAGTTTCTTCAATTAAATTTGGAATACGTTAATGCCTTGATTGCATGATGCTTAGTCTAATAATAACTGTTTTGTTTTCAAAACATTGGTGTGTGTCAAATTAACTCACACTACCAACATAATGTGTTCAACCATCAAACAAACTCTATGAATTTCACTCAACCTTTGTGTTGACTGTTTTAAGCATGTATTTCAGGTCCATAATGTCGGAAGCTGGCACGGAAGGACAAGGACAAGATCATGAAGGCTATAAATAATTTATCATTAACAAAACATCAAAAACTTTATATTGATGTGTTTTGTAATCAATGGAACCAACTATGACCTATTTTGTAAACTCTGATATATTTGAATAATAAAGCCTTTTTAAAACGACTCTTTTAGAGATCGTTTTTTATTATTATGACTGTTGTGCCATCAAGTAATACCCAGTTTGAATTCCGTTGCATTCATGAATTGGGGGTGTTACACCATGGGTATTCTTTTAGATACAATGTATCTAATGAGTACAATGTATCTAGTCAAGTGGGTATGGGTCAATACCATGGGTTATGGGTAAGATCCATGGGTTGTGATTTTTACCCATCCTAATAAACTATTACAACAAATGATTTATTACAACAATTTGTATTAAATGGCTATATGTAAATGCTTTACAAAAATAACATGTATCCTTATAATTGTACTTAAGATAACATTATATTTTTTATCAACAAAACACAAAGAGATCGCAAAATATTAATAAACGTTTTTACAGTTTATTTGTATTAACAATCTCCCCCTTTTTGTTGATGACAAAACATAATGTTATAATGAGTAAAACTTAAGAATAGATGTATGTTTTGAAAGCCCCTAAGTTTTACTTCTTCTCCCCCTTTTTATCGAAACAAAAAGTTAACCCATCGAAGAAATAAAAGTGTGGAAAAAGAGTCCACGTATCGCTTACTCCCCCTTAACGGTAGCTCCCCCTAGTTTGGGGCATCAAGTGAAGAAAAAAATCCTACAAAGAGAAAGGTTAGTAACATGCTTAAATAATCTTGTGATTGACGAGAATCAAGATTGGGAGCCAAGGTATGTAAACAAGGCCTTGTTATAAAAAAACAAAGTGTAGTGGTATTTATGCCACCTACAAGCATGTAAAAATAAGAACAAGACTTGTTCTTGAAAATGACTCAAAAGAAAAGTACTAAAAATAAAAAATAGTAATAATGATTCCATCCATGCTTGCATAAGGTTATGGATGGAGGTTTTGATGAGTAATGGTATTGATGCGATCAAGGATGAGGTTGAGTATGAATCGCATTTCTTCCCTAACTTCTATTGCAATTTCCCAAGTGGATTGGCAATGTTCACAATGTAAGTGATGTGGGTAATGAGTGCGGAAGTTTTCCGGGTTGTTTTGATTTGTGAGTTGCGGAAGATGTGGTGGAAAAATAGGAAAATACGGATCAAAGTCCGGAATGTTTGGTAGTGGAAAAGAACCTAGATGTTCTTGTAGCTAAATGGGAGCTAAGGGTGGTGATGTTTCAAGGTCATTGAATATTGTGTTTGGAGAAGTGGGAGGTGTCAAAAAGGCTATTTCTTTTTGTTTTGGTTTTTGAGATCTTGTTGGAGTCGTAAGGAGTTCCAAAAGAGTAACTTTAGGTGATGAAGTTGGTGTACTTGTTGGTGATGAAGGAGGTGCTATAATGGAAGCATCTTGCGGTGAGTTATTTGATGGTGATGAGCCATTTGATGATAGTTTTGCTAAGCAAAAAGGCCGGATTTCATGAAGAGGATTGTTTGTACTAGGTGATTCATCTAAGTTGTAAGATCTTTTGGATGGCATGGTGTTTTTTGTTTGTGAAGATGAGATGAATATGCAAGCATTTCGGGAGTCCTATATATAGAAAAACAATGCATTGTAATGAATGCTTGACCCAAAATGTAGATTAAAATCTAATGATTATATATGAATTTAAGGCATGTGATCATGAGAACACAAGCATTAAAGAACATACTCCAAAAATGAAAAAATATTGGAGTTTTCATCCAAATTTGAGAAAAATAGAATACAAAACTAGCTTCTGCCTCACGGATCCCACGCATCCTTCCCTTGAGGGATCCGTCCAGCATTAAGGCTGGGATCCGTGGGACTGGTGATTCAGGCAGCACCAAATTTTCCTTTTGGAAACATTTTTGCCTAGTGTGTGCCTATATGCAAATTATTTGGAGTTGCGGTTATCTCGACTCCTAAATAAGAAAAGAAAAATAAAGTAGAAGTGAAAAAGCATACTATTATGTGAGATAACCCGAGTGCTCCTAATTTATTGTTGCTTAAATGAACGTACCCGAAAACACATATTAGTTATGTGTTCTCTTTAGCATTCAAAAGACATGAGATGCAATGAAAATGGGTTTTTACTTTGTATTAATAATGAAAAAGCGATTTGTCCTAGACGTGAGAAATTGCTTTTGTCAAATTGATACAGGAAGAGGTATCATTTTTAGAAAACGTTTCAAAAAGACGTTTCTATGTGCGAATAAAAATCATTTTATCCTTTGAAAAGAAGATGTGTATGTAATTATGTGTTTGCAACTTGTACTTATTTTTGAAAGAAAATAAGAAAAACTATGAGTTAAAAGTGAAAAACTTATCTTGGGTTTTTGAAGGATATTGGATTTCACATACACATCAAACCATAACACAAAGTAGGCGTACAAGAGTTTTTAAAGAGATAAAGTTAGAGGTTTAGGGAACTTTAGTGAGAGAAAGAAAAATCTTATTATGAGCTCCAACTCTCTACCTTGGAAGGTAGAGAGTATTTATAGTCTTACAATAAAACGCCACTCAACGGGGCTGTAGATCAAGCATACAGTGGGTAAAGACCCGTCCGTCCTCCATGGTGTTACTTAACTAAATACTACTTAGCTTAACAGAACTACGACTACGAGGTTTCTAATGATTACATATACTAGAGGTGACCGACTCTTTAATACCTGGAATTTCTAATTCCTAACAATCTCCCCCTAAGGGAGGTCACCTCAAACATATACTAAAATTACATTGAATACAAACAGTTATTACATTAAAAATTGTTCTTGAATTCTTGATGTAGCACTATGCTCCGAAGCTCGTAGTCATTGATTCTTCTCATTGTATGTTTGGTTAATCCAAGTGGAGGTCTTTTACTGATCCACGTGATAATAATTTTGAGCCAGCTTTTGAGATCATCAGCCAAAAAAAAAAATCTCTGAGACATCCATTGTGGTGTTGGTATTATGTGATGTTGTGACTTTCGGACCGACATGCTCACATTCAGGATCATGATATCTTCTCATGAGATTAGCGGAAGCTTTCGTTGATTCATGATATTGGCAGCAGCGTAGCAGAAGCATGTAGTGAAAATATCAGAGTCATTGATGCACTTTATCATGATTTCTTGAGAAATGAATGTATAGTGTGAGCATGCGGCTATGGATTGACCGCTTCATTCT